>JANHGB010047367.1:0-14328 GCA_026283785.1 Coracopsis vasa
ATCCATTGGAGGCCTGTAGTCGCTGGCATTCCCCAGGGATCAATATTTGGTTCAGTCTCATTCAACTTGTTTATCTATTATTTACCTATTCCCTGGATGAAGAGATAGAATGTATCAAGTTTGCTGATGATATGAAGCTGGAGGGAGTGGCTGGTACACCTGAAGACTGTGCTTCCATTCAGTGGGACCTCGATAGGCTGGAGAATTGGGCAGAGAGAAACTTAATGAGGTTCAACAAGGGCACGTGTAGTGTACTGCACATGGGTAGGAAGAGCCCCGTTAATTGCTTTAGAAAGGCTTTCTCTGTAACCTGACTATGACTTTTTCAGGAGTTTAATCTTTTTTTACCATATTATTTTTCTTCTCAATATGATTTTACTGTAATTTTATGCTGGAACTAAACAGATTTATGCCTCCAAAGATTCTTGGAAGGAATGTGTATCACAGTCAGCCTTTCTAGACTGTGGCATTGGTCACACGACATGTGAAATAACCAGGACCACTAGAGAGAGCTCTCGTAACAAAACACTACTCCCCCATGAAGATCACTGCAATCAGTCCAGGCACTTCACTGAGTTCCAGAGAGCTCTTGCCACTTACCTGCAGCCAGATCCCAAGTTATATATAGTGTTATACAAGGCATAATCTTGAACTGGCATAAAGCAGACAAGAAGATTATAGACCCATGACCTATTAGCAGTCTGGATTTATGAAGTGAAAACTGTGCAGTACAAATGTTGATTATTTTTTGTGGAACAGTTACAAAAGCAATTGAGAAAGGAAAGAGGATATCATCTGGGGTTTGGTATAGCATTCAATACAATGTCTGACAAAATCTTACTTCTCAGATGAGCTCAAATTGGTTTGGATCTGAGCTCCGTCACATGAACTGAAAATTGGCACATAAACCACGAAGAAAATATGATAATAAACAACAATATAGTGAGATGTATTAGCTGACTCTAAGGGTGCCACAGGGTTCTGTTTTAGGTGTTGTCTTCAAAATTAGCATAAATGATCTGGAACTGAAACACAATCATGGTAATGAAATTCACAGATGATGTTAAATTGCAGTTGTGCCAGCAGCAGTCAAAAGAGGCAAATAATAGAGGGTCCTAAAAAAAATAGAAACATGGGCCGAGAATAACAAAATGAGAGTCAACTTGGAAAACTGCAAATACATCTGGAGAAAATTAATTCAAAACAGGCACTCAACAAGAAGGCTAAATCTGGAAAGCAATGATACTGAAGTATATACCTGAGATGACAGAGGATGATGAGTGAGATAATGGCTGAGTCTGCAGTGCAACAAAATAAGGATTCAATGGGATTTGGAGCAGCCAATACAAAACGTATTTTTCCTGCAAGGTTGAAGGGGCATTATCTCGAATAGTCTGAATATTGAAATAGACATTTCACAATCACAAAATGCAATGTAGAACCTTGACTTTAAAGGAGGATCTAATGTTGGTAATTTAGAAGTTGTATGTAGCCTAATTATCTCTTTTTCCTTTATGCTCTAGGATGAGAAAGGAGACAGGAAGCAGGTGACCTATAGCACAGTTCATTCCATTTATCTTAAAAAACTACCTGCTATGGGATAAACATACATCTTTCAAGACTGCAGAAGAATTGAACTCTTAGAAAATGATCTGCCTAATTATATTTACTTTAGTGTACTCACTCCAGCTCCTTATGTCAGGATTGCTCATGTATTTATATTGTTGGATAAAATGCCAGAAGCAATCCTCAGCATCCCTGAGGAGAAGGACTTGGGGGTGTTGGTTGATGAAAAGCTTAACATGACCCAGCAATGTGTGCTCGCACTCCAGAAAGCCAACTGTATCCTGGGTGGCATCAAAAGGAGCATGACCAGCAGGTTGAGTGAGCTGATTCTCTCCCTCTAATCTACATTCATGTGACTCCACCTGCAGTACTGTGCCCAGCTCTGGGACCCCCAACATAAGAAGGATGTGGACCTGCTTTAGCGAGTCCAGAGAGAGCCAAGAAGATGCTCAGAGGGGTGGAGCAGCTCTCCTGTGAAGACAGGCTGAGAGAGTTGGGCTTGTTCAGCCTGGAGGACAGAAGGCTCTGAGAAGACCTTGGAGCAGCTTCTATTACCTAAAAGGGGTTTACAAGAAATCTGGAGAGGGACTTTTTACAAGAGCCTATAGTGATAGGGCAAGGGAGAATGAGTTTAAGGTGAAAGAGGGCAGATTTAGATTAGATATTAGGAAGAAATTCTTCACTGTGAGGGTGGTGAAGCACTGGCACAGGTTGCTCAGAGAAGCTGTGGACGTCCCATCCCTGGAAGTGTTCAAGGCCAAGTTGGACGGGGCTTTAAGCAACCTGGTCTAGTTGCAGGTGTCCCTGCCTGTGGCAGGGAGGTTGGGACTAGGTTATCATTAAGGTCCCTTTGAACCCAGACCATTTGATGACATGATATGATTGTTATGAAATGTAGTTGACCATGTAGGTGCACAGGACTGTAGAATTGAAAAAAAAAAAAAGACTCAAAAGTATGTAGAAGGTTTACTGTCAGCATGTTTCTCGGTTAATTAAAACCCAACAAACCTTTCACATTTCTTGGATGCGAAACTGTTGAGTTAAATCTTAAATCTGACAGTAAATATAAATTTTCAGTTTGAGAGTTTGTAAACTTTTGTAGTTTGCAACCATGAAGACGGACAAGGAGTACATGAGCTAAGTGGTTTTGTCTGGATGGCAAAATCGTTTGTGAATTCTGCAAATTTCTTGCCTTCTAACACTGCCATTCCTGTACCTTTTCAAGTCATACAGAGGGCAGCCAAACCAAACGTTACTAGCAAATTTTATTAGAAAGTGTTTTCTCTTTGTGTGCTTCATAATACACATAATTCATAAGAGTTCATAACGCTTTAAATATTCTTGAATAGCAGCTCTTTTATTTTATGCCTCTCACTGATTCAGAGAACAGCTACCTAGCACTGTGGGCAGAATACTGAACAAATACCTTGTCTCTGATGTTGAATTCATTGCTGTTAGAAATTGGAATAGAAATCTTGTTGCCTGCCCTTTTTGGTTTTTATTGTGCTTTTAAGTTTCTCAGAGAATACCTGATAGGAGATCCACTGTGGAACTTCTCTCCTTTCAGACACCACCATGAAATATGGGTATGCAAAAAGATTACTGGTAGGAACATAATAATTTCTGGGAAAGAAAACCCCCAACCCTTTACTTTGAGCAAATTTATGAAGAGATCTATTCCAATGAAGAGCTCCTTTCTGCACATGCCTGAAAAAAAAAAGGTGTTTGTTTTTTACAATTAAACATAAAAGGAATACTCATTGTTGAAAGCTAATAGGACTCACATAGCCCTAATTAACAGTCTCACAATTCTTTATGTAAACTCCAAGCTCCTACTTTCATGTCTTGGTCTTAAGATTTATATCAGATATGCCACATTAGTAACTTTCCATGGTTCCAGTTCTCAGGCTAGTCAGATCAAAGCAGATTTCTTTGATTGATTTTGGAGTTTAATGCCACTCTAAAACCTCCTACATAATTAAAGAGCAAGATCTGTTTTGATCATAGTCTTCCTTTTTATCAAGGAAAATTTGACATATGTATGAACTCTGGATACACAAGACCAAGCCTGGAAGAGGGATTGAGAAAATTTTAGTGCTGACAGTCAGGCTGGCATCAAACACCTTCCTTGAGGGACAGTCAAATTACAGACTTATAAAATTGCAGTAATGTTGGTTGAAAGTGATCTAGTCCAACTCTTTTAAACAGGACTATTGTCAACATTAGACCAGAGCTACAAGGACATTCTTGTTTGAAAAATCTCCAAAGTCAGAGTCCATAACCTCCCTCAGCAACCTGCTCCAGTGCTGCACTGCCAACAGCAAATGTTTTTTACTTGATGTCTAATTGTGACACCTCAAGCTACTGTTAGAGGAAATTTTGGCTTCTTTATCTCCATCATGCCCCTTGAAGTAGTTGTGAGCTGTTATTAGATCACCCTGTAGCCTCCTTTTCACTAGGGTAAACAAGGCTAGCTCTGAGTCTTTCCTCATATGTCCTTTGCTCCAGGTTGCTGATGAATATGTTGAATAATATGGGCCTGTATATCAACTGTTGGGATACTGTGCTTGCTGGCCAGTTGGATGTTAAGCCATCATTCATTCAGTGAATTTTCAGTCCATGTAACAACATGCTCGTTCAGCCCACACCTTCTTAGCTTCTAAACATAATTGCTGTGGGACATAATGTCAAAAGCCTTACTAGAGGCAAATTTGTTACTACCCTACCTTTCCAGCTGATCAATAATCTACTAGTTTTCCTGTCAGGAAGACACGTAAAAGTCCAATACACATTTTGTCTTGAGGAACCTAAAGAAATTGATATTTTGTGCCATAAGAGGTGATGAAAAGCAGTATCTTGAAAATGTCTATATTTTTTTTTAGAAAAATAAATAAATCTGCTTTCACTCCTGCAGTCTGTTTCTTCTCTCTTACATTGCCATTTCCTTGAAGGTTATGCATATTGTATCAGATAAAACCATATGCCAATATCTGGTAATGATTATGCAACAATCTGACATTTTCAGTACTGAATAAAAGCTTTCACATTAACTATAGTTAAAATTACAATTAAGTAGCAAGTTCAGCACTGTGAAAACTGAAAAATAATGAAGTTCCCAGCTTTATGTAGAATTATATTAGCAGGTAGCCCTTTTATTTATCAGAAGTTTTGAGGCTGGAAAATAACGTAACCTATTAATGGTTGGATGATCTGATCCACTTCTCATTCGTGTGTAGTTATAGCCTATTCCTTCCATCTAGACACATCCGGTTTTTAATCACTGATAGCTCAACCATTTAGATCCAACAGGACAACTAGACAATTTTTATAACTTCCTTATTGTTTCCTAGTTACTATAATAAATTCTTGATCTTATCACTTTTCTTCTAGCTGTAAAAAAAGTTTTAATGCCATAGGCTGAATTAGAGGATAAAGCCCCGCGTTCTGAGTTACTGTAATTTTATTTTGCCTTCTGAGAATTACTTTTGAAATGTTAAATGGTATTTCTATAATCTTCTGGAGCTGCTAAAAAGGACCTAGAAGAATGGTATGTTAGACTTTTAAAATGGAATGTCTTATATGTGTCTCTAAAAGCAATGTTTTAGGTGTTGTGTAGTCCAGGTGGACTAAGTGCCCAATGTGCTACTCTATAGCAGACAACAAAACAAGCTAAGGTCTGTTCTTTGTCCCAGAGAACAAGTGACTCCCAAAACAGGGTGGTCTCGTACACACCACTTACCGGCCACAGCTGCAGGTTTGTGACACCCTTTAAACAAAGTCCATGCTTTGCCGTAAACCAAACTAAGCCTGGGAGCACATGAACAAGTGAACTGTGTGGATGAATTCTGGTCGGTGATCAAGTCTGTGCCAGAGTCTTTAATGTATTAGTGTAGATGTAACCAGATGCAGAATATTAACAATTAGCCAGATATTGTTATTAAGACTGATGGTCAGTGCATTCATGAAATCTAGAAAGGGGACCAAATAATAACGTAGGAAAAAGCCCTTCTACTTAAATTACAAGTATAGGGTAGGTTGTAAGACATACCAGACTAAAATACATCTACAAGTCAGATATGGAAAGATAAATTAGTCATGGACAAGCATTGATATGCAATGAAAATAATGATGTCAGGACTTAGGGCTTGGTAGGGCTCAGTGCTACAAACTGCAAACCTTTTTCTGAAATATAAACACCTTCCAGGACCTACCCTTCTGTTGTGACTTAACCCCAGGGCACAGCTCTGCCCTAACCAGCCATTTGCTCACTCCCCTCCAGTGGATGGAGGAGAGAACTGGAAGGGTTAAAGTGAGAAAAATCATGGGTTGAGGTAAAGACAGTCTACTAGGTAAAACAAAAGCACAAGCAATGGAAAATCAGAAATTCATTCACTGCATCTCCAGGAAAGTAGGGCTTCATCACGTGATATGATTTCCAGTTAGTGCATATTAGGCATATCTAGTTTTGGAAAGTCTGTCTTATTTGCGCTAGGTTTCCAATGCTACTAAACACACCACTTTTTGTTCAAAGTATGATGCTGAAACTTAATAGTAAAAGCACTCCACAGACAACGCAAGGAATTCCATTTCTGCCTAAGATTTTGACTTCCCATGACAACTGCTACCCTCAAAACCAGGAATGAGCTGTCAACCATAACAGTGAAATTAGTCATTATGATAGCAATGATCAGATTTCCAGAAGCATCTTCATGATTTTAGAAGTCTGATGGTTTAAAATTACTTGCTCATTTAGAAAATCCTACTCTGAAACAAAAAGTGATGATACTTAAGAAAACAACACTTCTGTGTATTCAAACACATGAGCAGGACTCATGGAATTAAAAAAAATCAGATATTGTCACTGATAAACTTGCATGACAGCCAGATTACAGCCTGGAATACACTTCAAACTACTGTATGTTTCCATAACCCTTCTCTGTGTGAAGTTCCTGCCACTGATCTCGCTAAATGTGAGCAGGTCAAATTATTTGATTACCATTTCTCAGTATAGGTTTACTGACCAGCCAGCTTTTTTGCATTTCTTCTGATATTTTCTTTTGTGATTGCAGATTACTAGACTTATTTTTTGTAGCATTTCATAAAGAGGACTCTATGGAACATTATTTCCCTGCTGTCTGTTAACTCCTTTACTTCCTACATTTTTTTTTATGGCCCCTTCTGAAAGCAGTTCCTCCTTCGTATTGTTTTCAGTTTTATTGTTTTTATAACTGGATGTTCTGTTGTCAATCCCAAATGTCCTTGCTTTGGACTACTGATTTTGTTTTCTTTTCACTTTTTCTTAGACTTAAAGTCATGCAGATTTTCATCAGCAACAGCACTGCATTAGCACAAACTTTTTTTCTATGAAGAGCATGAATTAATCAGTCGTGTTCCAGAAGCAGTCTTTGGGAAATCTATGCACATTCAGCATTGTCTAATATAGGCATTTGCAGTACTTTTAGATATTTTAATCATTTATTTTTGGCAAATATACTTTATCCTTGGTCTTCCCTTTAGCCAGAATCCTTACCTTCTCTAGTTGTTCAACAATTTGATTTCAGCTTGTAATTTCCCGTAGGACATTATATCATATACTTTATGCAAACATAATTATGTTTGAGCTACAATGTTTGTTTCATTAAGAGCACAATTTTCATCAGCAAAAGAAGATAACACAATAGTTCATCAAAACATAACTTTCACAAGCTCGATGCTAATTTTTGACTTGAGTCTGTTATTTTATTATACATTTGTTTTCCTCTAAAATAATTGCCTAATTCCTTACAAAGTATTAAGGTTGAATTTACATGAAGTTACCTGATTTTCCTATCTTTCACATAGGTGCAACATTTTCTCTTCAATCTGATGCTTTCTTCCACAATCTCATTCTTTCAAAATTCCTACCTTACCTGCTAATTATCTCAACATTTTGAAATGGATGACTATCCAATTATCTAATCTTTACTGCATTAAGATGTCTAAATTCTAAGTCAAATTACATTCTGATAATTTTTGTGTCTTAATTTCTGTTATTCATCTTACTTGTATTTTATATTGAAATAGTTAATCTTATTGAATGCTAAGGCAAACTGTTCATTTAGTATGGGGATCATACCTCAATTACCTTTAATATCAGCCCTGACCCCTTTTTTTTTTTTTTTTAAATTATTTATTCTGGTTTCATTTATATTCCCAAAATGTATTTCTCTCCTACTTATTTTAATATCCTTTAAAGGTCTAACTCAGCTTGACTTTTGGCTATTCTCTTTCTATCTCTAGACTTCTTGACCTCTAAGAGATGATTTCTTGGCTGATCAGTCCTTTTTTCCATTCCTTACAGCTCTCTGCTTACTCCTAATATCATTTTTATTTATCCATCCAGCTAGGTCTGAAGGTCTTCTTTGTATGTTTTGGTTTGGTTTGTTGTTTTGGTTTTTTTTTCTTTTAAATGGAAGAATGCTGTAGATGGCTTATGAAAAAAGCTTTCCTCTATGTTTGAGTCTTGAGTTCAGTCCAGATGACTTAATTAACCAGAATTTCCTTTTTTAAATCAGATTTGTGTCATTGGAGTAGAGGTAGTGTTTGTTGTTGTTGCTGTTGTTGTCGAGTTTGGTTCTTTTGTGTCTGTGTGTGTTTTTTGTTTGGGCTTTCTTTTTTTGTTTGTTTCTTTGGTTTTTGTTTGTTTTGTTTTCTTTTAATTTATTTCAAACGGAATCTGTCAATAAACACTCCCTGCAAGGTTATTTTCTTATTCCACTATTCTACAATGTCCTTAGACTAGGTCTTAGACTAAGTCCTTGGACTAGGTCTGTAACATTATTCTTAGTTGTGTCAGCAATTATGTGTAAGTTATCACATTTTTAAGGTCTTATCATGAGTAATAGCATTTGTTTTCCAATCTGTATCTGTGAAAGCAGTCTTCCACACTATTACAGATCATGGAGCAATTGTTCTGAAGTAATACTGTAATGATTCCTGTCCATGGTCACACTCAGTGTTGCCTTCTAAGTATCCATGAGCTTCAGAACAGCAAAATTTATTTTCCATTTTATTTATTTATGTATTTTTTAATCAGTAAATCCCAGTGATGCTTCACTTCTTTTGTCTTTATTCTTTATCTTTTCTGGATGACTTGGCTCTTCTCCATGTATGACTGCTGTGTTTCTGTTTGTCCCTTTACAATCCATTACATAATTCTGCTTCCTGCATTTTGTTTCCCAAATTCCTTGAATGTATATGCAAAAATGTTTATTTCTTTTTGTTGCTCCACGCTACTGACGAAGTTTCCTACACAGACAATACACAGTCATTTCTTTGCAAATTAGATAATTTCAACTACTGGCTGTGCTAAGACTTACTTTTTTGGAGCCTATCCTAGAATCAGAGGAATTAATTTCTCCTTTGCAATAGCTTTAAAAATTGATTGTATTCTCTCTTTTAAATAAAACTTAATGTATGAGTTTCATAAATGTCTCAGTACATCTCCTCTCATTGTAAAGAACTTTCAATTGCCATAACTTCCATTCAAAAAAGGCTCTATCCATATACTCTGGGAAATTTTCTTTTCCTTCCTTCAGCTTTCATTTCCCTTTCCTTTGTTCCACTCAGTTAACCATCTTTCCTGTCTACTGTAACCCTACTTACTGGTTTTCTGACTCATATTTCTCACCCTGCAGCCCATTTCTCCAAATTCTTCACTCCCTTTCTCAAACATATGGGAATGATTATGTTTTACTATAGACCTGTTCCAAGTTCACCCACCTAAACCTCCTGAATTATCTTTACTGTCTCTTCGAATATAACTCTGGTTCTTTTGCTGAAGTGTGGTAGCTTATGTCTTTTGGCAGTATTTCTGACTTTTCTCATGACAATATTGTTGTTGTAGGTAATGGCATTAGTAGCACAGATATGGGATTCAGACTTCCTCCAAGGTGTTCAATCAGGCAGATGTAATGTAAAATCTATAGGCAAAATATAGCCCATACAGCTACTTACTTGGCTTTCCAGGTTAAAAGGCAGGATAAATAGCTTTTTCCTAATCACTTTGTTCTACCAAGGCAATGTCTGAATCAGTCATAGAATCAAACCAATCATAGAATCACAGAATGGTCACAGAATGGTTGGAAGGGACTTTAAAGGTCATCTAGTTCCAGGTCCCTGAGCAGGTCATGGGCAGGGATATCTTCCACTATATGTATATATATAGGTTGCTCAAAGCCTCATCCAGCCTGGCCTGAACACTGACATGGACAGGGCATCAACAAGTTCTCTGGGAAACCTGTTCCAGTGCCTCACCACCCTCACAGTAATGAATTTCTTCCTTAAAATTTGCAGCACTTAGTGGCCTCAACATAAGTCTGTGCAGTACCCGTAAAAACTCTGAAGTCATATTTTGTGTCTTTGGGCTGACTTTGCAGGTGTCTTCCAAAAGAACCCAGTTAACTCCCCATCCCCAAAACTGGCATGTAACATATGCCCTGAGTTGCAGGAACTGTCTCAAATAATCCTTGTTTGTTTAGGGAGAATTCCTTCTTGAAAAATATTTCTTCCACAAATGGGGGTGATGGGTATTTTTATGACTTTAACCAAAAGATGTGTTCTGAAAATACATTTTCAATAAAAATAGTTTATTTTGGACTGCCACAGCATTCATGTTTTTTAGCACATTAGCAAAGTGATCTAGTATTTCTGAGTCCTTGAGCATGCATCTGTTATTAGTTTTTTTCCATTGCAGAGAACATATTAAGACAAAACCATTTTAAAAAGCATTTAAGTGACCTGAATGTGAGAAGAATTCAGCTCCATGAGCTATTCTTACTCGAAACACTTTAGAATCATGCAACAGGTGATGCTTATTTGATGCAATGTTCCTTTTGACCAAGAAATCAGATCTAACTCCTAGCCACAGAAAACAACATCAGCTGTTACCTTTCAGGTCCCAGTTGCTGAACAACAGCAGGTCAGGTTTTCTGTGTAACTGAGACACGAACACTCTCACAGGTGGAGGGCACCATATGTCTGGTACGTAGGTACTAACTTATCTATAGTTTAGTTCCCCTTCCTCCAAGATGAAAAGAGATTTACTTGATTAATTCTCAAGACTACTGTACAGCTTAATAGATAAAGCATTTTGAAGTCATCACATTGGAAAATTCATGCATAATTTAAATATTTTTTTAAAGAATGTCAATAATTAGTTGCAGAATTGTATTGGTAACATTTTAGCACTGAATACTCCTGGACTTTTTCAGTTATTTAACTGTGAATGCATCAGCAATAAATAGAACACTGAAGCCAATATTTTAACATACATCCTATGTAGAATTTTATTTAGCTCTCCAGATAAAATCAAAATGATGTTACTTCAAGAAAACCCAAATGAAACAAAATATCAAAAGGAATTACAGCCAACTTGCTTCATCATATAAAAATAATTGCAAAGTATAAAAGTAGTTCATTAAATAGAGTATTTAGTTAGCTCCACATTTTTCCCTGGCCTCGTAATATTGAGAAATGGCTATTCTTCATCCCTAGGTTCTCTTTCATTTGCTTTGCTTCGAAACAACAGATGAATAAAATGGCAGTGTGACCTGATTAGGCAGGCTTTGTTTCATCAAACTAAGCCATACATGTGAACTCAAAGAAAAAAGGCAGCTTCTCCCTTTCCAGTATTGTATGCTTTCACAAGCACAACTCTGGGACATGTAATAAAATAAACAGTTTGTTTTTAAACAGATGTTCTTGTCCTGGTCTGCATGGGAACAGCTGATATATGAGGGAATAGTCTAAGACCCAGTACAAAAATAATATTTAAATTGGAACAAGTGCTGTTGTGATTTACACCTAACTTTGCTCTCACTCTGACAACCAGCCAAATATTACAGAGAAAATATCCAATGTGTGTTCTCATTTTGAAGCAGCACAGAAGATCCTGTAGAGCGAAAAGCAAGAAGGTGAAAGACACCACACAGAGTTACCTTTAAGATGCAGTTCACTGAGTTGTAATGGTCATGTTGACTACAGCTTGTACAGACAGCTACTCTCAAACTTTTTAAAACCATATATATTTTTAGTAACTAGTCTGGCTTTAAGACTAGGAGTTTCAAAGGTGTCTAAGAGAGCTAAATATTAAATTCCTTTTGAGTTTGACGCTTGAGCTACCATTCAAAGAATCTGATCCAACAGGTCCCCTGGCAGCTTAGAGCACAGAGGAAGTTGCTGGATCAAATTTTATGTCAGCTTCTAAATCTGTCCCACACTGTGCTAACTGCTAAAGCTGCGCTCCAAAGAGAGATCACCTTATCTGCTAAAAGCACTCTTTCAGCGCTCAAGAGAAGAATGAGAATCTACCAGATGGAAAATCAGCATGGGGGATAATGGAACAGGTTGTCCAGAGAGGTGGTAGATGTGCCATCCGTCGAGACATTCAAGGCCAGGCTGGATGGGGTTCTGAGAAACCTGGTCTAGTTGAAGATATCCCTGCTCATTGCAGAGGGGTAGAACTAGATGAGCTTTGGAGTTCCCTCCCAACCCAAACTACTCTATGATTCTGATTGTATGATCCCATGGAAGCATGTATCAGTGGTTGGGAACATTGTGAGTGTGAGAAAAGTTTGTTTCATGAAGGACAGAAGTACAGGTGAGCACAGGACATGTACGGAATCATAGAAGAAAAGCAGAACAGCTGTTCCTGTGAGTCTTCTGTTAAATTAAATGAAGAAAATGTGCCCAAGCCAGGGCCATACTAACTGGAGGGACACACCAGTTCCCCACTGGATCCAGTCCTTAACACTGTGGGGCTGCAACTCAGCATGCAGAAAACCTTATTCCAGGCAGAATAAGGTTGCTCAGATTTGAGATAGGCTATAGGCTACATCTAATTTGGCAGAATTATTTAGACTGATCCACAGTGCAGAGGACTAGCAGAAAGAAATTAAATTCCCCCAAAGAGAGAATTTCAATAAAGGACAATCTATAAAATCCCAACTTACAGTTGGTCATTAGAGTGCTAATACATAAATGAAGGTATAACCATGCAAGTATTTAAAACTTTTTCATTTTAGAAGACTCTGTCATGGTATATGTGCTCTGTCCATTTATGAGCTCAAAGTCTGATGTGATGAGTGGCAGTATAAGTGTAAGCAAGTGTAAGTGTAAGAAAGAAAAGGCCTGTATTCAAGCAAAGGTGAGAATTTTCTTAGCTTTTTTTTATGAACTCAGCCATTTCTTAGAGCTCTGCAATGAGCTTTTGTTGAGGTTGACTTAGAGATCAGGTCTGATGGCAGGTCCTAAGTTAATTCTCTAGCTGCTGCAAATCTTCCAGTGGGTCACACTGTGCAGTGACAGCTAACCTGAACTCTAAGGAAATATTTTAGTGATGTTTCTGGAGTGGCTAGTGCAGTGTATGATGAAAATGCCTGTGCCCCTGCCAGTATGGACCCAAACCAAACATACGTAAGCCTGGGTTACCCTAGAGTAGATCTTATTACCAAACATCCAAACAAAACTCAAAATATTACAACTTCCTTTTTCCTCACTTTTTAAAAAATATTGAATGAACTTTTTAGGAAGGAGAGGGGAAAATTACAAGTGGAGAGAAAATGTTGCATGATCCCTTAGCTAGATGTCTGGAAATCAGTCACCCCTTGAGAAAATCTTGGACTAGATATCTGATTCCTTTATCTTCTCTATATCTTTATTTACAAGTCGAGTTCATATAAACACAAACCAAACTCAAACTCTACCTTTGAAGACCCAGAAATGTATTCCAAATATTTCTGATTGCCTTTCTTGTTTGGCAGGAGATGGCAACCTTGGATGAAATTATCTTTCTAGCCTGAGCTACTCTGCAGTTTGCAACAGAACTGGGTTTTTTTGTTTGCTTTTCTTTTTAAAGTGAGGATTTTTCAGGAACATTGTTGATTCAAATCATTTGGGCCCATTTTGCTTCGTGCTTTTCCCCTCCATTACCTATCATTCCACAAAATCGCCACCAGATGGCCAAAACATCCATGTGCTCTCTGGACACGGTTCTCCAAAGTGCTCTGAAGAATAAGAGAATGTAGATTTTGCCATTTGAGCTCTGTGTCACAGGTTTTCTTATAACCTAGGGTATGCTACAGGAGGTTTTTTATACTTCCAGAGCTGAGGATTTAAAAAATGATCCTACCTCTGAACAGTGATGGTAAAAATGTTAATAAAGAACTGTATGTCTTTCACATGGACATAATCTTTCCACATTATTCAGAGGACAAAAAGTGCTATCAGATTCTTATGCTCATTCACAATTATTTTTATGGCCTAATTTAGTAATCTGAGCCCTGTATGTCATCTCAGGTTAATTAATTTTATATTATTGAAAGGGTTAGTTGACAAAGACGTATTAAGGAACCTGCATGTGCACAAGTCCATGGGACCCAATGAAATCCATCCACAGGTCCTGAAAGAGCTGGCGAATGAAGTTGCTAAGCCACTGGCCATCATATTTAAATGAACATGGCAGGCAGGTAAAGTTCCCGATCACTGGAAAATGGAAACTATAACCCCCATTTTCAAGAAGGAGAAAATGGATGACCCAGGGAACTACAGACCAGTCACCTCTGTGCCGAGCAAAACCTTGGAGCAGATTCTCCTGGAAGGCATGCTAAGGCACATGATCAACAAGAAGGTGCTTGGTGACAGCCATCATGGCTTCACTAAGGGGAAATCCTGCCTGACCAATTTGGTGGCCTTCTATGATGGGGCTATGGAACTGATGGACAG
>JANHGB010047368.1:2928-24354 GCA_026283785.1 Coracopsis vasa
ACATGGTAGTACTGGGAGAGGATGGAGGAGTCTGATAAGACCAGCTGTAATCAGAACCTTTCAAATCTAAAATTACCTGATGAAAGATAATCAATAGCATCAAGGACGTGGAATTTCCCCCCCCATTAACAGAAAGCATCTGCTTGTCATACAACATTCATCACCACAACAACCTTTCAGTGTCAACTGACCCAGTCTCAGTGTTCTTCCAGAATTACACTGTGTATGTTACTCAGGAGAGTCAGCTTCATCCTTAGCTTTTCAGGAGCTACCATACTTCAACACTAGGGCTGCTATCAGAGACAGAAAGCTCAGATTTGAATGGAAACGTCTTTGAAGAGTAAACTGGAAATTTATTTTATGTATGCTCTTTTGTTTTGTTACAAAACATTACAGCCTTAGAGTTTAAAAACTGTTGCATTTTAAAAAATTAATCAAAGATCCAATATTCAACCACAGCAGAGCTTCCCTCCTTCACGCACCATCAAACTATCTAATCCCAGCAATCTTGCAACCACATAAAGACAAGGATGCTGACATGTAAGGTGAGGAGATGACACTCCTTCCCCATGTACTCTCAGCAGAAATTGGGCATCTTCATATACATCAAAGTGTCACTGCTACCACTTCACAGTGGTCTCACCAAATACTTCAGGAGCACTCAGTTAGCATTTCAAAACCTATTTTTTTAAATATGTTGTTAAAAATGACCTTGCTGCAGTGAAGCATCTACAAAACATAACACTAAGGCACTAAGTGCGAGTAGTCAATATTCCTCGTAACACAGACAGAAAACTGGTACAAATAAAAATGTTTTCAGATAACCAGGACTAACCTGTTCACTTGAAGATGGCAACTTGTGTGGATCCATGGTGAGACTTTTCAGGTCATCTGATATGGTTTGTAAATGGGTTATTTCTCCTAGCATTGATATTTCTTCTTCCTTGAAAGACAGAAGAGCAAGGCTAATCACAGCCTTGCTTTTAAACATCACACCCATAACACAATACAGGACCTTATTCTTTTTGCCGGTGACTGTAGGAATGCCCAGCAGAGCTTTTTCTTTGCCCATTAAGTAATTGTTTCTTATGAAAGAGGATTGAAAATATTAAGAGTGTAATAACTACTTTCAGATTGCTGCCAGTTCTGAGGCCCAGAAATCATTTCTCTCATCAATGAGATAAATAAGTCTCAGTCTTCTCTTTATGACATCTCCAGAAAAGAGAATGTCATTTCTGCCACCTTTGGAAGATTTAGCTCTTCCATTTACACTCACTAATATGCCCTAAGGATTTTAACCTTGAACATAAACAGGGACTAAACTCATTTGCTAGTTTTTGGAAACTTTGAGATAAAGGGACTACACAGGTACAGAGCATTAATACGTCTATGATTCATTCCGGCTCAAGGTACATCAACAGCTAACTCAGATGATTCCTGCACTGTAAATTACCATGGTAATACCTTAGCTACCATGGTGATTTCATCCAGGTCCTCAGAGTCTGGAATTCACATCCTCCTGCTCAGCCATCACCTCCCTACTTCTCTAAGCATGGTTTTCTGTTGAGATTGGTGCTCTTTGTAAACAGGCACTGGGAACATTTTCCCGGTACACTGGAGACCTTTCAGAATTCATCATGCTTGCACAAAGCCATAAACAATTCATCACTGGGCTTCAGACAACCTCAGATGATGACAATATACCCAAAGCTTTTCAATGAACTGAAAAAGCTGTCATGTAGGAGGAAAAGAGCTACCAGAAAACTGCAAGGAAGCAGCCCGCAATCTGTCAGCTAATGTCATCTTACACACAGGGGAGGTCTTGAAACATTTATCAGTCCTAGGACTGGAGCAGGGGTAAGGAAGATTTATATTAAAGTGGGATGTTACGGAAAAAAGCAGTGGAAAAACTGCATTATCAATGTCTCAGGTTGGTATGCGTAAGGAACTCAGGCCCACTTAAGTCTTTCTGCCCGCTGTTCCCCCATTAGTCATTCTGAAAGAATTCAGTGTCTTCCATCCCTGAATTACTCCCAGTGCCTAAAAGAAAGGTCCTGACTCTTGCCACTTTCTAGGCAGAGATGCAGGTTGAATTTTGGCTCTAAAAATGTACTCTTAAGTTGTAAAGAGATAATCTTTTTAGAGGCTTTTGGCCATTTATGTAATTTCTGAATCGTACTGACTTAAAATGGGGAGCTCTTACTATCACAGGGCGCAGCATGGAGATGAAAGCACAGAATCGACCGCGCTCCTCGATCAGAGCTTTTCTGACAGCTTGCTTCTCTGTTTCTTCAAGCAGCAGGTACTTATCATTGACATCTTGTAAAGCACTGTCCAACTGGGGCTGAATGTCACCCCGTCCTGTATGGAGGAAACAATCAAGAGTACATTTTGTCAAAACTGTGGATCTCCATAGAGGAAACCTCATTTTCAGCCAGCAATGCTGCTGGATTGCGCTTTTGCAATGCAAGTCTCAAACAGCATTTTCCCTTCTTTCAAATTAGTATGTGGGTTCTTCCCCAGTCAAATCAGGCATTTCATGCCATTTTTTTCCCCTCTTGCCCAGGATATAAATCCAGATCAATTCAAAAGGGTTCAACAAGCCAAAACCAGCATTTCACATAAGGATTTTCCCAAAGTGTTAGCTGTAGGAACCCTTCACACCATCCTTGCTGAAGATCAACATCTTGCTAACAGGGAAAGCATTAATCACTAGCTGCAGGTAATATTCCCTTTTCCTTCCTACTTTTAGGAAGTAAAACTACCTACTTTATTTGTCATTAGCAAGGTCCTAATGACAACTTTGCAGGGTCATTAAATGAGTGCATGGATCTCCTATATGAGATGGTATTAAGGACGTGTTACTGGTCAGTGGCTCACTCGATTCAAGTACTCTACAGAAGCAACTGCTAAACCAGTTTTCTTTGTTCCAAAGTCAAAAACAAAAACCATTTATGAACATCTCAAACACACATTAATGTCCAGTATTTGTCTATGGAAACAAAAAAGAAAACAATGAAAAAACTTCCAATGTTTTGCAATCAAAAAGCTTCACTCTCTTAATTTAGCCAACTCATAATACCAAAACCTTCCGTGATGGTTAAGTACCTTATTCTGCACCAACTGCTTACTCTGCATCATGCCAAAAAATTTACTCCTCTAGGAATGAAGAGCTACTGCTCAGCTTTAGTGCTATTGAGCCAACAATGTCACAGTTGCAAGATGGTTTTGTGCACCCCTAAATATTTTAAAGCACCTCAGTTATGTAAATCTGACTCAAATCTCCCAGAAACACCATCACATGCAAATTGAGTATCTAGGTACGTATCCGTGACACTGTTACTGAACACCAGGAAGTTAACATCGGAAAATGGTGGGTGAGTTATAAGCAGCTACCCAAAATCAATTTTTATGGACAATAACCTTTCTGCATGAAGGATTTAAAGCTGCGAGCAAGAGGAAGAAAAAGGTCTCTTGATGTGAGTAGTACACAATGCAGATGACTCAAGGTCAGGGTTACAAAACCTTTGCCTTATTACCATTATTACCATATGTACTTCTTCAATACTCCAGAGCAAGGTAAAGTCATCAGCTCCCCTGCACTGAAACACAGCCAGAGCCGCAGGAAAGCCAGCAACGATAGAAGCAAAGAGAATCACACGGGTTTAGTGACATTACAGACCAGAGACACACAAATCTTCTCTGTACAGAGTTAGACAGAGTCCAGATAAAACTGCACAGACACCCACAAGCAGAGCTCTGTGATGAATCACATGCAGTGCAACACAGGCACAGCCACTGCCAAATCTACCTGGGTACCAAACTGTCAGCAAAACACCCACTGTCTGATCCTATAGGTCAGGCTGACTGGTGTATTGCGGCCATGAAATATTGCAGCCATGAAACTGTTGTGGAAGTAAACAGCTTTAATAGAAATGGACTCCAAAGTTGCAGTCACCTGCTTCTTCTCTCAAAAGCAGCATCTGCCAGAAATAAGTTATAGAAGAGTCCTGGATAACACCCTGAAGGTCCTGTGCCTTCTCATCTGTCATCCTTAGAAGACAAACTGGGCCCTTCTGCTTGAAGACTGTTGTGTACATTTCAGGTTCTTCCCCGTATTCTTCTTTGCTATTAGATGCAGCAATTACACATTCTGCTCTTCTCTGGGATTGTTCTTTTAAATTCCTTATGAAACCAAGACCTGTGTTGTTGCTCAGACCCCTTATTTAGGGAGCTGCCTGGAAATTACAACAGGCAAAATAATTTCCTGTTGTTCAAACTAGACACTGGCTCACTACCATGAGTGTACCAAATGCAGAATATATTAGTTGCTAACTAAATCACATACTCATTAGTTCAGCTCTAGAGAACTGCTGTAAACGTTCAGCTGCTCCACCATATGATCATGCACATAACACAGTAAATCCTTGCTAAATGCATTCACCTACGCAGTGAGAAGACACACATTTAGAAAGCAAGTGGACTCCACTGATAAAGTGGGTTTAATTATAGTGAATTTTGATAATTTATGTGGCCCTCAGAGCACTACATTTTGGACCAGAGCAAAAAGAGCACTCAAAACATGGGGCAAAAATGAACCTCATTTGTACCTGTGTTACTCAATCCAACAGTTATCAGGATAAGGTTTATCTGCGTATTTTAAACCTCTGGCAAAAGTGTGTGTAAAACTGCATTGCCCCAACATCCTCTGCAAAGGGTGTGCAGACCTGGTTTTATGCTATAAAACCTATATAGTCCTATAGTCAGTGGAAACACATATGCTGTCTGGGGTGTAACTCAGAGCAGGAAACAAGCTTAGGTGAATCATTCAGATGAGGCTCTGAAGTCAGATGTTTACACGGTATGAATACAGCTGTCTTCTGATGTCTCCTTGCAACTCATCTTTTAGGAGCAGGAAAGCTTTACTGACATCCTTTGAGAGCTCCAAAATGCAGATGTCATTCTAGCAAGTCTTTTGAAATCAGGCGTTAACTCTTCCCACTCCCTGAATCACCAGCTGCTTCCCATGGCACTCAGCTTGGGAATTTGAGGGACAAGATCTCTGCACAATTTAACCAGTTTCCTTTGCTAAGCAAAGCAGAGCATATCCCCTTGACAGCATTCCTACACCCAGAGGACAGAGAGGATGTGAGGGCCAACTGCCCATCACCTCTGCTCCTCATCTACCTTGTGATTCTTTGGCAGTTTGAATCCACTGCTCATCTCAGAAGGGAACATCGACCACTAGAGAGCAATGTAATTCTTTCCTCTTTCAATTATGAGGAGGTCACTTGTCTATGGCATCCCTGACAAATGATTGCACTGGTTTTGCTGTGGACATGAAGCACACTCTCATAAGGAACATCAGCAATTGATGATTCTCTAGAGCCCATGTTCTCTGGCCTTTATGCTACTGGTTTGGAAACGTTTCCAAACCAACACAACCATCTAAAGAAAAAAAATAGTTCCAGATCAGTCTTATCACAGGCCAGCTGTAGAAGTACACCAGGAAGAACACTCCTACCCCAGCTGCAGACAGGTCTGAATAACCCACCAAAGCAATCAGCATTAGCTATGGTCAACAGCATCAAATGTAGTCCCAGCCCTCTGGTCTGCAGCCAGCCAGACATGAATGTGATGGAGAGATGGTTCTGCAGAACATGCCCAGTCGCACTTGGAAGAACGAGTCAAGAATCTGAAAACCAAGGAGAAATCCAAACCCAGCCTTTCCCAAACTGGAGCTCTGATGTTGCAGAGAGCAGCAGAAATGCAAAACCAGAAGTTGTGGACTGACTCCTCCAACAGCCCAGGGACTTGTGGATTGACACAGGCAAGACACAGCTAATGAACTGCAGAGGGCTGAACTGCTTCTCATCAGTATTAACATGAATCCACTGCAATTCCAAGGACAGCCTTCATATGCTACCTTCAGAGGATGTGCTTCACATCATTACCATGATGTACAAGTGCTTTAAGGGACTGGCATGACTTAGAGCCTCAGGTTTAGAGTGTTCTGTGTGAATCCTGGCTGAAGGCCTCACACAGCTTCTTAAATAACCACTGTTGAAAAAGAACTTTGGTAAATGACATGTATTAGGGAGAAAGGAAAAGGTAAATCTAATTTTAAACCCAATTTCATGCCTATATTTTATAAGACAACTTGAACTAGCAAAGCTGTCAGCAACAGGAAAGGAGAACAGTGATTTTTAAATGCTGTCAGTGCAAGTCTGACTGCTCAAGTTAATGCTGTTATTGACAAAGTAAAATACTAGTGATTCATTATTACTGCAGCAAATAATGGTGACATTATTATTTTCCACATTCTTACTTAGAGAATGCTCCCTTGCATTTTTTTAGGTGTCTGCACAGAATCTGAATAATCAATATTGGATACTTGACCCAGAGTGGCAAAATTTACAGTGTATGAGACAATGCTGAGTACAAATGCTTTTACTCATACAAACAAAAGTCATTCATCCCCAAATCAGCTTCTTTGTAAGAGCATACCTGCCAGGGTGAACAATCACCCTAAGTCCTGCACACTGAAGCCAACAAATAAACTAATATGGATCTAAGCTGAGAATGGAAGAATTTTGACACCAACAGGTGGAAAAAAGTGGAAAACCTCATTGCTGGGGTTAAGTGCAGACCCCTTCAGCCACCAAATCTGAGTCTTTCTGGTGGCCACTGGAGATCTAAGTTGTTCTTTAAAAGAAAAGTTCCAAGTTACCAAAGGGAACTTCCAGATTGAATTACAAACCAGGAAAAACACAAAGGGGACAAGCAGCAGGGATCAGGGTGCCCAGCTCCAGAAGCCTCACTGAGATGCCTCAGCCAGGGTTACAATCAATTTATCTCATCAATCCAGGCTTCTCCAAAGGGCAACACCTACATCATCACGCTTACAAGGGGAGGTGTGGTCATTTCTCTCAAATTCAGAAACAACACGTTTCACTCGCAACAAATCTCAAGGCAGCTACTTTAAATCTGCAATACAACTTGAACAGCATTCCAATTTAAACAGATTTGAGATGGGATCAGGCAGGAGACAATTGTGATGCTGATTTCCACCCCTTCCCCAGCACGCAGTTAAATATAGTGATTTCTTACCTATTGGTTAAGAAAGGTGCATGCGATTTTCAGAGAAAGGGGGACTCAGATCACAGGTTTACAAAGAACAACACTAAGGACTTTAAGCTCTAGACTTTAAAAGTCATATTAATTATTAATAAGATATTCAGTTATTTGAACATCACCTTGATGACATGTCTATTCCATTTAACTTCTCTCCCAACTGTGACATGACTTATCAGTCCATGTTAATCCCTTTCTAAAATAAACCAGAGGTTTATCTACAATACTGATTTTCCTCTTTTACAGCATTCCAATTAGATGCCAAAAGAAAATAAATCAAAAAATGCTTTGTTCATTAAGATTAAGTGATGTTTTAGTAGTTTCATTAGAAATTAAAGTCTAGGCAGTTAGTTGAGACCAGACACCATAAAGAGGCCACAGCAAGGGCTACAATAAACCAGCCACCAGGGTTACAGCATGGCACAGACTTACCCAGAGCCTCAGCTGTCAGGCAGGTGCGCATGGTGAGAAATTGCAGGACACAAAATTGACACAGAAAGGAAAATAAAAAAAGTCAAACTGGTATTCCAGCATTCCTGGAGTGCAGACATTATCATCAGCACCAAGACAAGAGACCGAGCAGTTCACACTAGACTATTTTGACTTCTTCCATTGCTGATAAAGACAAAGGCGTTAGCTTTGCTTCCTGAAGAGCTGTTGCAAGTTAAACTCCCGGTTATTTACCATATGGTTTTATCTCAAGAGTCTTAAAGCAGTTTAGGAACTTAGTTTAGCTTGCAAATCCCTAGGTGAGAACATGCTAACCCGTGCTTCAGAGAAAGTGCACAACACAGATAACTGTCAAACTCTGGTGAAGCTGATGAAGTGGCACAAGGCTCATCCCCTCGCAGGGAGAGGGAACTCAGACTTACAAAACTCTAGGTGGGTGCTGCACTAGAAACCACGGTGCTTTTTGATGCTCTCTGCTGCAATTACATTAATAGATTGTTAATTAAATGAAAAGCTAATTGCTGATGCAATGTGGAAGAACATCAAACAGATTAACTATGATATGTAGATTTTAATTTAAAAACTTTATATAAAATGTTGTGCAATAAACCTGGCTTGCTGTCAAAAAGAGGGAACTATCAACAGGCATTCAAAGCTCCAGGAATGAAAATAAACCACAGAAATAACTCCAGTCATGGATTTTGCAATATATTTTCACTGAATTCACTGAAGTGGAGCTTACATTACAAGCTTATGGAGGGAAATAAGAAAAAACATCAAAAACCCCTCAGGCACCATGGCCTCATCCACACAGGATTTTTCCCCTGCAACAGATAAGGGTAATTTTCTCATTAGTTTCCCTCCTTCTGAGCTGTATCATACGGACTCTACAGTGAGTCCTGGCTCTGACTTCAGTCATTATGCCACACTTGACCACTTTACAGGAACAAGGGCATCCACCTCCTGGTGGAGAAAGGGTCTGGGCAGGGGTCTTCCCTCCCTAGCCTGTCACTCCAGACTGGGCAAGTGCCAAGTACAGAAACAGCGCAAAGTACTTGGATGAGAAGGTCAAGATGTGTTTTAAGACCTGAGATGTTCTTTGGTTGTAATTACATGGAAGAACTTTGTTTTTCAGTTAAGAGTCAGGGTTTGTACAAACATCCTTGAGAGCACTGTAACAATATTACAGTTTCAAAGACCAGAGTGTAACAGTAAAGGCTCTAAAACACAAACAGGTCATCTTTGCTAACCAGAAGGAGGGGAAGAAAAGGCACTTTTGGCAGTATTACAATAAATGAATAATGATGTTTCTCTCCCTCAACTTCATTAAAAATAAGAATACTTTCCACAACTGCTGCATACACAAAATTACAGGTTGTGAGTTTGGATGCTCAGCACTGCTGGGACAGAAGAACAAATGTTGTACTGAATGTTAAGGGCATTCTGCAGAAACTTCTGGGAATGGCTTAAGAGATAAAAATCAGTTTTCACATTAACACGTGTATGTACTATTGAGAATGTTACATATAACTCCTTTTCACACATCTGCTTGGATTTAAACATTTCCACACACAGTGTCACATGAAGAACCTGAAAACGAAACCTGCCAGGCAAGTTATAGGCAGAAGGGAAATCTGCCTAGTTAGTCATCAATAGCCAAGGTGAAATACAGAAAATAAAGCCGACGTGCACTCCAGATTTTACACAGACATTCACTTATATTTTAAGTTAGTCACTCGATATTTTTATTAAACTAAGCATTATGAATTTGATTAACCTTCCAAAATGGTCACATGCAGAACCACAGCTGCTGTCTCTGCTCTGAATTCAGTATAGCATCAACAGCTTCCAGCAGCTCTGGATCCACTTATGAGGCCTTGACTCAGCAGAAACCTAAACATGGGATTTATTTTAAATATGTGCGTAATTATTGTGCTGACCCAGGTTTGCTGGGCTGCCTTCTGATGCACCATGTTTGTCTGAAAACAAAGAGCAATTTAGAAGAGGTATCCAGGTCCATGCATTACGTAGCTTCATCTGTTCAGACAAGAGCAAAGTTTCAGCGCTGGGGTGGGCAACAAGTCCTAAAGGCCTGTTTTCATTGGGAACAAAGGCATGAGGAAAGCATGCACCAAGAAGACCACCATGACATCCCCAGGGACTGCATGGATCTGAGAGGTGCACCAGGATCCTACTTAGACTTCATATACTTAGACTTCATATACTTAGACTACATATGGGCTTATTTTATTTAATAGTCAAAGACAACATAAAGAATGAAAATTATCCCTGTAAGGTCTTTTGAAATGCAAGACCTTCATTTACACAGAGACTTGTCATTTTACCACATATGTTCTTGCAACCTTCCAAAAAGGACCCCTAAAATCTTTTTGTTTTATTGGGAAAGCCTGGTGGTTTTCCCATCACTTCAAGCTTTGGAAACACCTTCATTGCAATTAACACACCTGCCCTGCAAATATAATTTCTAAGAAATTATTTTAAATGCCCAGCCTGAACTTTCAACTTGGCCACATGGAACCAGAACAAACAGACCATGCATAAGACAAAGATCAGGTGAATCCCAATGTATCAGCCTCTGGGTTGGGGTGCCCAACCTTGTGCTCCTGCCAGGACAAGCCACGCAGCCCATGGCCCTTTCTCCCAAACATCTTTGGGAAGCAGGGAAGGAACTGCTCTGCATGCTGCAGACATTAGCTACAAGAGGGAGCCTCTGCAGCCTGATGTGGCAGGGAGAGAGGACACTGCTGCCATGACACGAATGAGAATGAGGGTTATATTTGAGTTCCCAGATCTAAAACTGCCCAAAGCAGAAGAAAACCTCATTCCCATCCAGTCAGAGCAGAAAAAACTTGAAGGGTGGTTTTTAGTAGCATGCACAGTAATTAAGCGTACCCAGAATTCAGCAAACATCTCACTTGCCCATGGATGATCATAAGGTTAATTCAAAAATAGTTTTACAAGCACTAAGAAGGAAATGAATTGGTTGGTTTAGAGTTCCCATAGGTGAGTCAGTAACTTTACAGAAAAACAAAAGGGACAGGTCCTGCTTGAGGAAGAACAGAACAAAAAATGTAAGTCTGAGCAACAGGGAAACGGGAGAGTTGAGGACACAGTAAGACATTCATGCATCCAGCCACATGCCTGCCAGGACTGTTTCACTGAAGTTTCCCTGCCCATAGCCCAAATCTCATCTGTGACCTAAAGCAGAATCACTACTGCAGCTTTGTAATTTTAAAAATTAACCTTTTCTAGGGTTTTTTATCCCTCAGTGACAGGAAGAGCACCATAACTCCACCACAGAGCACATTAAACAAACCTGTCAAGGTGGGTGCATACAGAAGTTTTCACAACATTTGACATTGCACTCAGACCAATGCTTTAGTTCTTTAAGGTAGGGATGAAAAAGGAAAAGAGGGGAAAAAGCATCTGCTACTTTTCTTTGTTCTATATTTAACCTCTGCAGGTGACTTGCAAGCAGAAAGGGAGAACTTCCTCCTGCCTGCTCATGCCGGGAACCCATAGTGCCAGCAGCTTGGGGCATTCATTCTCACAGCCACACGAGTCTCAACACCTCACTGCATCTCTCCTCCCCAGGGGCCACAAGAACAACTCTAAACTCATCAAAAACATTGCAGCTCCTCCTTTCCCGTGTATTGGCTACCGGGAGTCTTCATCAGTTCCACCTTCCCTGTGTACATCCCTCTGCAATCAGCTTCAACCCCACTAGTCCCAATGTGCTTGTGCTCTGGACTCAAACACCATGTGTGTGACAGCAGTTCCAAGGGAGGCAGCCCAGAAATACAGCAGGTTCATTAACAACTCCAAAAGCATGTCAGAACAGCAAAATTAAGCAAGGGAATGACATTAAAAAAGAGGAAAAAATACTTCAATCATAGCATGGCAGCTATAAAAATGACAACAAAATGAGGCCTGTTCCACTCCATGCTCAAAGATGTTTAATCCTGAAGGAGGACAAGACACCAGTGTGCTGACCCTCATTGCTACACATGGCACACGTCTGGGGAGGGAAACAGAAACCCAGAAAATACAAGGAGGAAGGCCACTTGCCCTAACCACCACTGAGAGACAGCCTACAGTGGCAACTGCAGTATGAGAACAGTGGGGGGTTATTTCCAAAAGGCTCTAAGTGCTTCTCTCTCCTCTTCCCACCTCACAGAAAATGCTGTCTCCTCCTCCAAGACTGCAGATTGATTTACTCAATACTCAGAAGCAGGATAAAATGGAGATGGAGCCAAAGAGGTGTCAATGCACAGAAACAGGTTCAAAAAATGGTTCCTTCTTCCCAGATCCCAGACATGTTTTTCTCAGCTCTCACCTACCATGCATTGAGGGGTTGTTTGTATCACATGGGGACAAGAGACTAGAAAAGGGGGGTGGTGGGAAGGAGAAAGGAAAAGAAATTGAGGTAATATCACAGACTCTCTAACGCTGTTGGTCTGAAGTCAGACAATTTTGACACAAAATGAGAAACATACTTATGCATCACCCCAAAACAAAACCTTATCACAACAAATCGTGTTCCCCTAAAGGTGACCATTTTGATTTAAAACACTGAACTTTTCCACGGACAGACAGACACACTGAGCCTACTGAGCTAAGCTCCCTCTTGCTGGCTTCCACCTCTCTCTCCCTTATCCCTCATCTAAAGTCAGCTAAAATTCAAGAGCAGTTTTCCAGTCGTGGCTTTCTACCAGTGCAATTATTGACTCACCTATTTAGGAAGGACATACAGAGACAGCTCACCTGCTCTGGATAACACTTATACCATTTAAAAGGTTCAAGAAACTCCCCACCCCAGCATTTATTTTGCTTGTCCCTGGGCTGACAGTTTTTAGGCAGGAGGAGAAGGGCAAGTTACAACCTGCAGGCTGAGAGCTGCTCAAAGCACGTTTCCTACCCAGCTGGGAAGAGCCTAGTGCGGGAAAAGGAACCAGAAAGTCTACTTGTGTACAAGCTCCCCACCATTTTCCCAAAGCCTGGTGGGGTTTGCACTTGGGCAAGTAAATCCCTTAGTGATAGCAATGCTGCAGCTATCAGTGATGCATGTTTCCATTAGTGTGATGATGAAACTCCTATGACAAGATGGTGGTGGGAGGGCAACAGGAACCTGAGATTCAGCTGCTCAAAGAGACAGATTGCCTTTGTGGAGAACTCCCTTTCTTTTCTGACTCATCTTTAGTTTCCTGTGGTTGCCAAGTGCCCTCCTCCTAACAACAACCCATGCCACCTTCTCACACTGAGGAATAAGGTAAGATTTAGGAGATTATAGGATGCTAAAAAAAATCAAGAAGAAAGGTGGTAGAAAGGGAGAACAGTGAGAAATGTTGAGAGTTACAGAACGTTTACATAATGGCTTTCTTTATAGTATTCCAAAAGATTCTAGAAAATCTTACAGGTATCTGCACAAGCCATGCGACAGAGGCAATGTTCCTAACAGGAATAAGTTAGCAGCAAATGCTCTATTTTAAAACATGATTGACTTTGTACAGTTTTAAGGCTTTTGTATAAGAATATTAGACAGAAGCTTCAGAATATGATTTAAATGACACATAGTAATTGTACCCTGGTGTTCAAGGTACATACCAGAAATACATTACAGGAGACCAAACTATTACAATAGAAAGTCTTATCACTGTTCAATCTTTGCCAACGAGAATAGCACAAAAGGGTTTTAGCAGTACAAGTATGAAGCAAGTTACCTTTCTTTGCTTTCTTCTGTAGCTTCAGTGTATCAGATGATTTCTTTTTTATCTCTTGGCGGGCCTTTTTGTACTCTAAAAAACCATATAGTCTCTATTACCAACATACACAATGTCAAAATGAATGTTTTTCACAGAAAAATCTCTGTTTAAAGACATTAGACTACAAATTTTAGGAGGACAGTTACTATTAATCAAAGCAACTCAGAATTTGCATTTCGTAGTGCCTATACATTTGGCTTAGTATAACATTCTAGGGTGTGAGCACATTCACATACCAAAATCTTTCCCAAATAAACAAAGCCTTTACAGAAATAACAACTGAGAACACAGTACAAAATTAGAGTGCTTTTTGTTTGAGACTCATCGACTCTCAGGAATGGAAAACAGAGATGACAGGTTTCTCAAAACATCTGTGTTCAAAAACAAGTATCCAGAAATGGCAAAGCAGAGAATATCCTGTGATCCTTCTCCAGCATGAGAGTCAGGCAGAGGGTGCTAAAACTTTGCCCAAGGAAGGGTCACATTGCCAGCTCTTTCTGATGAAGTGGAGCACACTGCAGTTGTCCCTATTTTCAGATGAGCTGCAAATCCCAGGAGAATTAAAATCCCAGAACCAAACATTACACCTCTAGTCCAGGCACACTAAAGGTACCAGATATGAAAACTGATACTTAAAAAAAAATAAAAGAAAAGATAAAAGGCATGTATGCATGTATATACACATACACATACACTCTAACAAAGGAGGGCAATGTTATTTCTCTTCTATAGATGGAAAAACAGAAGCAGGCTGGTGGTGGGCACAGGAACTGTACTGGGCCAACTACACCCATGCCTACCTACTAAACCCTAAATCTCACTGCCACTTTGGTCAGGATCACCCCTACCTGCAGGAATCCAGGTGATGCCTTCCTCCTGCTCACTACCTGATTAACACTCTGCAGTACAAGGTGGAGATCTTTTCAAGAGCTGCTGATTTAGCCGCTTCTGTTTGACCACAGTAATAGTGGGGCAAGAAGCAAATTCTCTTTTGGAGGCCAGGCACACTTCTTCCCACCAGCTCTCACCCTCCCCAAAATAAATTATGGTGATGCTGCTTCTTTCAGACATAGTAGAAGTCTTCAGTTTTCAAAGGTTAGTGGTGAACTGCAACCTGCTTTCAGCCTCTGTACTAGAGGGCCATCATCCCCAGTGCAAGTCTTGCAAAGCCAAAGGCATCTACCAACATGTTTTGCTGCACAAGGCTTTGCTGCCTCCTGCTCATTCCCCAGGAAAGCCTCTGGAGCCATCATCAGCACAGCAGCTTTCAGCATCCCATGTCCAAAAGCACAGCTTTCCCATTCTCTGGGTGCACATTTCTGTACCACATCAGACATAAAGTAATGATGCTGAATGTTTTACAGGGCTCTATATTCTCTGGAGGACACTGTCTGAGACATAATATGATCTTACAGTTAGCTTTTAATGACACCCCAGGGCTTTGCTGGGACAGATGCGGCATCCCAAATCCTCAGCACTACTGGAGATAAGGTGAGAGTGGGCTAACAGAGTTAAAACTAGTCACTGCTTCCCAGTCTAGGAAAAACAACCCATCCCTTGGAGTCCTGCAAACTAAAGCTTCAAAATGTATATGCAAGGGTTAAAAATGTGTTAGGCATTTGGGAATGCTTTAGAAAAGAGAAGTTGCTGTATGTATTTAAGCAAGTCACTCAGTTCCCCAGTACAAACATGAAAAGAGGAAGAAAAGCTGCTATTACAATCTTACTCCTATTAAAGAATTCTTCCTCTGTTAACTACCTTTTGCATGGTCTTTATCCAGTTGATTGGCCACTTTCTTCCACTCTTCCATCTGTTCTTGAAGTGGGTTTATCAGACAGTCAATTAAAGCACTAATTTTGTTGAAAAAACACAAAGAGCAATCAAATCCTGCAGATGCCCCTATTCTTATATAGAGAGCCAAGGTCAATATTGGAGTATTTTTACTTTTTGCTGTGACAGCTACCAGTGTCACAATGTAAATACCAGAACATAAAAATGTTTACGCTGGAGAAAGGAAAAGAAAGGACTGGATCAAAAGGAAAAACCAAATCCACATCACAAGATTACTGCACAGAAATTGAGGACAGTGAGGAACAGAGCGTAAACCAGAGGAGTGACCCAAAACAAGGCCAAGATAAACAGTTAGATCCTACTCGTCTGTCACACAAAGAGCAGTTTAAATGGATACTGTGGAGACTGGAAAGGTTCATGCAGCCATGAAGATTCTGAACATAAATAACACATGTATACACACAAGGAGACAGAGCAGTTGTGCAAGCGAACAACATCCTGCCCACTGATGCACCTCACCTCTCACCAGTGGAGTCCATGATACAGCACTAGTAATGCTCCACTGATTAATGAGATTGGGATGGAACCATTTAACAGCTTACTCTGGGCCAACTAGAGACTGAAGTTGTCTCCTCACAGCCAATTTCACAAATATCTTTATTTTAAAAAGGGAAAAAACATACCAGGTCATCAGGCAAATGGTGAAGCATCACTTTGCTTTAACCTCAGGTCAAGGATAACCTTAAAGTCTGGTTTAAAAAGGCACACATGCAAACTACTACTTACTAGTAGGTTGTTTATGTATAGCCCAGCTTACACGTGAGTTAATCCTCTCCCATTACCTCTACAGTCTAACTGCAAAAAGGTGATGAGGAAATTTGCCTTTTTCATACTTATTTGCTGAAAGTTTCTCTCTTGGCTGCAAGTTATTTGGGCTCTTCAGTAAGCTGAGGAAGCAGCAAACACTTGCTTCTGCTTTAAAATTTAGTGACAAAGCTTAAAGTCCTGAAACAAAGATAGGTTGGTCACATTAGCAGCTGCCTGCTCAGCACTGAGCAACAGGAACCAACAGTGACTGAGGTGACAAGCTCAGTCCCCAGAACATGCATGAAATCCTGCATGTTCACAACACCTAGTGTGCTGCTGGGGAGAAAACAACTGCTGTTCTCAGTGGCATGGTCAGAAGGCAGCTGAAAAGCCAGTACTGGTGAACAGCTTTAGGTGTCCCCCAGCAGCAAATGAAAGACCAACCTTGAGCTCCGGGTCAGGCACAGAGCCACTCACCTTGAGAACTGCCGGAGTTTGGACTCTATACTTCTGTGCCTCATACACATCCTGGTGAGAGCAGAACCAATCTCTCTGGTACCACCTGAAAAACAAAACACAAGGCAGGTGAGATCCCTGAGGAGACTGCAGCCTGTGGTGTAGAGTCATGCCAATCAGAAGGCAGGTGCCAAGTCTTCCAAAGCAACTGTAAAACAGATTCATAACCACTGCAGAATTGACCAGGCTATTAACTGAGCACACCTCAGGGATATCTACCACCTCAGTAAGAGATTCATTTTTGTTCATCCAGACACCAGAACAAGCAAATGAACACAATTAAAACACAGTTCTTCCCAACAGCTTGTGCTGTGAGGCACAAGCCCATGGCAGGAGAGTTAAGTGAGAAGGGCTTGAGATGTCAAAAGAAAAGAAGCAAAGGTGGTGAGTGAGCTGGCATCTACAGTTTATTTCCACATTTTGGATCTGATTCAATTTTTCCCTCCCTAGATTCTTTAGATCCAATGCCTCAAAAGAATTTTGCTCCTCCAGAATATGCAACTAATCCTACATATTGCCTCATACATCACTGACACATGCCATCAGTGTATCAGTTGTACTTGCCATCTCAGATCACGCATATATTTTCCACTGTATTGCCAGGAGGTGGCACTATTTGCTCTATGCCCTCGCTCATCTCTGCTCCTGACAACGGCATGACAGCAAGAATCATTTGCAAGTGTTCCTCCTCTTCGTTTCCCCTTGTAAAAGCACACATTCCTCCATTTCCCACTTTAATCAGCATTACCAACTTTGATCAGCCCATTAAATTCCAATATAATTTTGTTTTGGTTAGCGTTAGTCTTGATAATTGCTTAGTTCCTATTTGCAAGCCAAATCTACTATTCCCAGGGTACAAACATCAACCTTTGCACAAAGCTCTTCCAAATTGTAGCATTCTCTGCAAAGGCAAAGATAGCAGCATCTATTTAAAAGTCGTTTGATTCTTAAAATAACCTCAGACTTGTAATATACAGTAAAATATCTTCCCTACACTTCAAAAATGGTATTGCACAAGTAAACTATTATTTTCCTAGTAAAGAAACTTGAAGATTTTAATAGTTTTTTTTAGGTTTTAAGCATGAAAACAAGTCACCATCTTCCTGCATTCTTGCAGAATTAAATCCTGTGCCCACGAAATGGCTCTGGAACAAAGACACTAAATAACTGGAACGAATTGTGGCTATTTGGTATTTTCCATTGTCCAAGAAGATAAACAGAAAGTCCTTTGTCACTTGCCCAATTACTCATGTTTTTATAAGGAGTTTTTGAAATAATATTATTTAGTAACACTGAAGAGCTGTGGCCTCGCTGCTTGCGGGTGGCTGGGAAAAGCATATGGATTTCAGCCTGGATCCAGACTCATCTCTTCCGGCACTGCTGCACTTGCACAAGAGCTGCCACAGACTCTGGGAAGTTGAAAAGCAATACAGAAGATGGTAAACAGCATAATGGAGAGAGAGCAACTGGAGGAGGAGGACAATGTCCACAGCAAAAAGCAGATCTCTGTGCCAAACATCAGCATTTTTCTCTAGAGCCACTGCCAAATAAAAGTAAGTCTGAGCCCAATGAGGCACAACTCCAATGATGGAGATGGAGAAACTTCCATGGCCATTGGCAGAGCAATTCCCAATTGAGTTCAAGTGAAAAGCAGGTTTTTGAGGTTGAAAACTCGCTGAAACACTGGAATATTAAGGACTGTCAATGGTTAAGTGACACTGCTTTCCTAAGCCCATTATATGAAGAAAGGAAGAGTCGCTTCAGAACAATACATGGGAAATAAGCCACCGTGTGTTTTGGAGACTAGGAAACCAGGGTCAGTTACTATTAATATTAAATTGCAAGATAACAAGATTTTAACTGAAATCCCAATAACCAAAGTATTAATGCATCCCTTCAATATACAGCACAGACAAGGCAAGGTTAGCAAAACAGCTGTACGAAGGTAGGTCCATACATTGGTAGTTGTGCTTGTTCAGAAAAACCCAAACAAAAAAGCACAACACAATAAATAAGGAATAAAATAATAAAGGAATAAAAAGGTTATTCCATGGAAAAAGAACAAACCCAACTGGTTGGGGATGAGGAGGTTTATGGTTCTTCCCGCCTTCTGATGTTATCCGTAGTGTTTACAAGACCACAGAAGTACAAGGTGTTAATTTTATCCTGTAAATAAAGACTACTCTAACAAACTGTTAAAAAGCTTAAATTCCTCCCAAACAGCACTTAAATTATAATCTCAACCTGCCTAAAAACGAAGCACCAGGGAACACAATCACTCCAAATGTCTAAGACAAGAAAGGACTCCTGTTCCTCTGCAAAAAATCATACCTCATTACAATCAATAAACTGAGTTTATTGACAAATAAAGTGAGTTTGCAATAAGCTGAATTCAGAACAATCCAAGCCTAACTACCATGGCAATGAGATTTCTGCAGTACTTCAAAATATCAACATAACGCTTGCAGGGAATGTACATCCCTTATAGAGTCTTCCCAGTGCCCTCTCTGCTCCTCTTGCTATTAGGACCATTTAAAGAGTTCCCTACAGCCTCTTCCTGCGAGACACAGGAGTGAGCTTTGTTTTTATTCCTCAAAGCCTTCTTCTTTCCAGCCTGGCAGCTAATGGACACTCGGTGCATCAAGCACAGAAGGAGGCAGGCAGCAGGCACCCGCTGAGAAGCTGCTGTGTGCCAGCAGCTTCTGCCCCAGCAAAGGGAACTAGTCTCCATTCAACACATGCTGCTACAATAAAGTCACTATGCATTTCCAATTCCTGTTTAAAAGCTAATGTTACTGGTGTCTAATTAAGTGTGGGAGAGAGAACCTCTGCGAGAGACAAGGGGCTTTTTCATTTTGGTACTCACTCCATTAGCAGGGGCAGGAACCGTGTCCAAGCATCCCTACATACCCACCCAGGTGAGACAGCCCACGATACACCTCCTGCAGAGTTTCTGCATGCTGAAACAGCAGCATTCCAGAAAGGATCACCTCCTCAGATATGCCTAAACAATGTGCATTTTGGGGGTGCTTCAGCAATGCCTTGTTAAAACAGCCACCAGACTGAAGAATAATACCTGCCTGTCTCCTCTCACACCTGAATCCCACTACTCAATTTATTACGCACGACAACAGTACTGGAGTTAAGCAGAGCTTCACCTCCCTGGTCCCAGCTATATTATCTTGAATAATCGAAATGCTTCCTGAGAAGGCACCCCCAAAACAGGTCTCTCACCATCCCTTCATTTACTGAGCGGGAGCACCATGGCCATTTCTGCCACATTCAGCAGTCCTTCCAGGAACATGTGTGGTGAAAACGGTTAATCCCAACTGCCAGCAGCTTTCTGCGAAGGCTGGTTCCCACCAGCAGAACTGCACTGATGTTCCTGTTTCCAAAGGGCTGGGATCAGCTGGCTACGCAAACTGGCAGAAGGGAATCATTTTATACCACTGCAGTGGTTTGAAAACATCCGAACGTAACAAGGATGGTAGTCTGGATTTTCTTCAGTTACCCAATCTCAGCCAGACAGCCTTAGTCAACATGAGTAACATATGCTTTACATGAATTATCATTCGGTGTTCAGTAGTAGTTTGCTCACTGCTTGGACCTTACAAGCAACATTAATGTATGCACAAGTCTGGGTGTGGGCTATGCAGCTGAGTATTCAGAATAAGAAGTTTAGTGCACTGACCTATGCTACAGCCATACAAAACCTGCTTCAACCTTCAAATTAGTTATGGTTTACTTCTTAACAAAGAGCTGCTGTGTAAGTGACCAAGTGCCTGCTTACTCGAGGACAGAGGCATGAGCCAGGCAGGCAGACGACCAAGTGGAGATAACTCCTTTTTCAGTGCTATCAACCCACAGACATGGCGGCCAAAAAAGCATCTGAAACAGAAGTACATCAGGAGCATGCCAAAAGCACTGCCCATCTCCACTTCACTTACAAGCAGGTGCCTGGCAAAAAGTCATGGCATTCTCCAGAAGCTGTAATTTCCTGAAGAGAAATACTGAGGCCACACCAGCAAACTTTTCATCAGACCAAGAGTACATCAGGTGGGCAACCTGGGCTCCCTTCACTGCTCTGCAGCCATGCGAGTTAAACTGCTGTGCCTTGGGCTCTCAGGTTATAAAATAAGGCTGTGAATTATCAGCTTCTCTGACATGCTACAGTAATTCATCCATTAAGGCAAACAATGCTTGGGAACGGTGTAAAGTAATACTTAGAAACCGGAGACAAGAGCAATATTCATCAGAATTCCCACTCAAAGTGGCTTAACAAAATGCTCCTGTCAAATTTGATTAGAAAGTGGGTGATAACATCAGTCTTATTTCTCATAAGTAAAAGGCAACTCTGCCAGGCAAAACGTGCTTTCGCTCTCACCTTCCTTGTTCTCCCCGTTCCTGCCTAAGCCTGTAAAAGACCAAAAGCCTTTTTCCTGTAAGATAATTAAATGAAAGTCTATGGACCACGACACTACAATGAGTCCACTATAAAGGCATAAATGATTTTCTTTCGATGCTTGCTTGTCATTCAACATTGCAGAGAGACAACAGGGAAAGACTGTAGGAAAGAGACTCAATTGTTTTATTGGAGTCATTATGTTCGTATTTAATAATGATCATATACCAAAGAAATGATTATTCAATGAAATGTGCAGCTGTACAACTGCATGGCCTCTGTATACTCCAAACAACCCACTGTAATCAACCTCTTATCTTCCTCCTCTTGCTTCACTGTTGAGCAACCCCAGAAGGCTCAGGAGATGAGTGCCTTTCAGGAAGTGCCTTTAAGGCTTCAACTTATTAACGAGCTCATCTTTATCTTCAAGGGCAGAGTCCAGCTACTTCCCTCTTTCCCAAAAGGGAGAAAATGATGAAAAATGGGTGTAATACTTTAGTAATTTCAAAGTTATCAGAAGAGGCTTCCATTTCTGAGCAAAGA
>JANHGB010047369.1:0-10539 GCA_026283785.1 Coracopsis vasa
GGGCAGGATCACCTCCTTCGACCTGCTGGTCACACTCCTTTTGATGCAGCCCAGGATACAGTTGGCTTTCTGGGCTGTGAGCGCACACTGAAGCCGGCTCATGTTCAGTTTCTCATCTACCAACACCCCCAAGTCCTTCTCCACAAGGGCTGTGACATTATGCAAGCTTATATTTTAATAGAATGGTAAAATAAATTAAAATGAGACCTATTATCAGGACTTCAGCAGTGAAGGTTCAAGTGAGCAGGTAATGGAAATTGACAATCCCATAGGAAAAGATTTTGGGTCTGCTGGAGATAGCAAGCTAGATATTAGGTGATGATGTACTGCTGCTAAAGGCTGAATATCCTACCCAAATATCTAAACAAGAGCATAGCCTGCAAGATGTGTGAAATAATCCTCTCCTCAGGACTGGAAAGCCTCAGAGGTGCCCAGTTTATGGGATATATGGGATATCTGGGAACTGCATGTCTAGAAGGATCATGGTCTCACAAGGATCCAGTGTAGGCAGTGCAGAGGAGAGGAATGGGCATGGGCAGGATTTCAGAAAACATGAAATGGTCTCATTCAGCCCAGAGCTGAAAAGGCTGTGTGGACATGTGATAGACCCCTGAGCTACCTCAAAGGATACAGCACAAAGAAGAAGGGGTTCACAGCTCAGGGATGATTTGGAGTATGCTCTCTCCCTAGAGCTGAAGGAGCCAAGGGAAAAGCCCCTGTGGTATACAGCCTGCTTTACCTGGAAAAATTTCTTTGGTTTCTGTCATATTGAACTCTGGGTGTTTATACTGTGGAATGTGCCTGAGAATGTGACAGGAGAGGGCCCGTGTTGCCTCTTGGCTGTCCCCAGGCCTGACAGGAGAATGACAATACATGGCTCAGTCTTCCAAGGTGCATCTGTCATGCCTTTGCCCACTCCATCCTCCTGAACAGCCCATCACAGATAAGCTGTCTTCTTGACTCAAGCCTTCCAAATCTTGACAGCAACTTAAAAATCCCTAGATCTTTGAAGTATTGCATTTAGGTTCCTTATTTTTTTGTTTTCAGGTGTTATGGGCAATGTAAGCCTGGTGTAGACGTGTACCCACTAACTTAGATACCAGTTTTTCTAGGAAAATTTTTTATCCATCATTATAGCTTACTTAGTCCATCTTTTTTTATCATTATTTTTAAAGGTAGTGGGGGTTCACCTGTCTCTGATGAAGACCTCAAATCTCCAGCTCCAGGACTTGGACATTCTACATCTGAAGTCCCCAGATGCTCTATCTTGCATGCTTCATTTGAGTTCTCCTGCTGACTTCAATCTGAATGGCACCAAACCTCAACTCAGTAAGTAGGACACTCATAAGTGCAAGTTCATTCTTATTCAATAGAAGCCTCACCTTACGTTAAGCTACATTCTATGCTTGAGAACTTTGTTGAATATGAGAAAATTTTGGAACTGACATCTTCTCAAAAACAGCCTCCTGGCTACAGAGAAACAAATTGCTTTGTGTGTTGACTCTATTTTTGTCTCCCTCATTTAAGCTTGAGTTTATTTCTTTGTATGCCCTTAGGTTTGAACCTTTTAGGATAGAGATCATCTTTGATGGAAGGTGTCTTGCAAAGAGCTGCTAAAGGTGCACAGCAGTGCAAGTGCAACAGCAGCAATAGCTTTAAATAAAGGCAATGAAAGGACTTTTTATCCTGCTTTAAAAACATGTCTTAGAAATAGAAAAGAATGAGAGTTTGACCAATTAATGAGAAAGGGCAAACTGTTAATCATATCTTTCAAATTATTTTTAATACTTTAACAAAAACCTGTCTTGAATAAGAAAATTCGAGTATGTGAGATTAGAAAGTAATGTAAATCTCCTAAGTAACGACCTGGGTTGAAAGAAACAGGTATGATATGAGTCAGAAAGATTTAATTTATGCAAATCAGCAAGACCAGATTATAGCATCCTAAATTGTAAATGGAAGTACTTAATGAGTTTATTGAATCCTTAAATTATTTCTGAGCTGTTCTGGTGAGTTGGGAAAGTAATGAGCACTGAGCAAGAATGTGGGAGTTGTCTACATTCATAAATGTCTGTAAGGTGGAAGCTGTTGTGCTGCTGGTAGTCAGACAGGTAGTGGATGTGCTAATTTCTTTGAAGTTCGTCTTTTTTAAGTGGTCTCTCTTTTTCCCATAGGCAGGGATAAGATTAGTGGGGACACTGAGGCAGGAACTCTTTAGGAAGGGAGCCTGAAACTCTTAAACCCCAGACCTTTCCCAGAGGAAACATGAGGAAATTGGTTATAGCCATGGCTTCACAGGGGTTCACATGTGAAAGGAAGGGTTTGCTGGCACAGCTGAATCACTGAGAGACGTGAAAAAGCCCTCTTGGGCTCCTTCCCCAAACCAATATCTTAAATACCAAGCCAGTGCCAACAGAAGGTTGCTTTTGTAGGTTTGTGAGGCAATGCATTGCACCTCTTGTTTCCATGTACCATCTGCCATCAGCACAGGCTTTGGAAGGTAGAAGGGACATGTATGAAAGGTCACAGGCACAATCTGCTTTTAAACAAATCCTTTTGTGGCAAGTTTTAAAAGCAGAGACTCTTGAGGGATGCCAGTTGCTTTGGTCAAACTTCTACAGGCAGGACAGTAAGAAAGAGGTTAAAACTCTTCTCTCTTCCCCATCAGAGTAGTCGATGTCGCTTTATTTATGCTGGCATGTTATTCTTTATTGCCAAAGCCTATACTCATGGAGGCTGACTCTATAATATGTTTTTAATTCATTGTATTAGTGATAGTGACTAATGTCATTTTGCATGTCAAGGGAATTAAATGCAATCCACTCAATACACACAAGAAACTCCACTATAAAACTGTGTTTGTGATTGTTGCTGATGGCAAATGTTGGCTTCTAGTGTCAGACAAATCCAAGGGCTTCCTGGAGGCCTGCCTATTCCCTTGAAACACCCAATTAATTAACATTTTGCCTACAATAAGCAGTTCACGAATGTAAGCCTCAGACAGGCATTACTGTTTGTGTTAAATAAATTACTGTTCCTCCTTTGTACCTCACTGTGTTATGGAGATAAATCTGCATGTGCCTCTTTTCAGAGTGGTATTCTCTGTAAAGTCTGTTAGTGTGAAAGTTCCTAAAATCAAGAAGGAAGATAGCAGGAAATGTGGGTGCTGAACACAACACAATGCACCATCAGTGTTCATTCTTGTATTGATTGTTGTCAGAGGACTGGAGCCCTCAAAGACATTTGTTGTTCTTTGGGATTAGACAAGGTTTTTTTTTTTTCCCCGAAATATTGGCTTTTTCACTTCCTTGGCATTTACAGAATTACTATGTGATTTTTGCTTCACTGCAGTACAAGTACTTGCTTTGGGGTAGGTCTGCCTGACCTGAGCAGGGTATGGAGTGAATCCTAGGATCTGGCATGAAGCCCAAGTGGGACTTTATCTGCCACTCCTCTGCCACTGAAGAAGTAGTGGCTATTTGTGAATTTCATGCAGATGTTCGCTCTGACTAGCGAACATGACCTTACCACCATATTAGGTGTTGATCTGAAGGAACATATTCCACTCAAGATTGGATCAGACTAAAAGTCTTTTGGGAAGAAATGGGAATTTCTTTATTAAAAAGGGACCTGCTGTGGAAGGGTTGGAAGAAGAGGCCTCAGCTGCAACTGTGCAACATGAGCTAACTGATCAAATACCAGAAGGTATCTGATAAACTTATTTCCTGTAAGATAAAATGCCTCTTTACCCAGAACTGAACATACTCAACATTCAGCAGTGTACACTGCTGTGTACAGGAATATCTGAGCAATGCTCACTGTTACCTGGATTCCTGAGTGGGAAATGTTTACTTCCTAGAAGAGCATGTGGCAAAGGGAGACATTCTCTGGCCCAGCTCCTGCCATCCTCCCTTTGAGCACAGGGAAAAGTCCCAGGGAGGTCCTGAAAGGAGTTTGGGACAAGATCATAGAATCATAGAATGATTAGGGTTGATGATCCTGTCCTGCTCTCGAGCCAACCAGTACTGAGTTATGGGGGTTGTGCAAGCAGCGATTTGGTTTCAGAAAATAACGTGATTCACAAAGCAAGCACTCTCTGGACCGTGTTTCTTGGAAAAATGTGGACAAAGCTTTCCCTATTCTGTTTCCAGCTACTGGGTCCCAGGAAAGGGAAAGGGCTTTTCCAGATGTTCACTAGTAGACATTTAGGAGTCTGACACCTCACTCCACAAACCAGTGATCTGCTCCACTTCTAACAAGGGTAAACAGACTGTGTTAAATGGGAAGTCAGACCAGATAACTATAATGAGACTGTTCTTCTCTTCATTATTCTTATTATTCATTATTTTGAATGAATGAACGATTACATAAGATTTGTATACTCATCTACTCATCATAAATCATTTAAGTCCAGACATTAAATCTATTTTTTTATGAAAGCAAAACCAATGTAGAAATTCATATTTTGCATTTCAGAATTCCCTTGCACTTTGATTTCTTAAAAATCTATTTTCTCCTGATATTTGTGAATGCCCTTTTTATTTCCCTTCACTTCTTTAGACAGAGCTAAAGGGGCTTTTTTTGGCTCTCTGTGTCCTGGCATACTTATAACTGACTCTGCACATTCTAGATGTGTTGTTTTTCTCCTCCCTTCATTCCCACTCCATCTTTTTCCTTTAAGCTCATGGTTAAAGGTAACCTCTGGGCAGCTACCTGCACTGCACATTAACGAATTTCTGTCCTTTAGCAGGGGTACTGTAGGGCCAAGCCTGAGTGTGGCTCCTCATTTTAAACCCCTAGTTTACATTCTTGTTCTGTTCTTCTCTATCACTCGGAGCGTTAGTTGCAAGGAGGCTTTTGTTTGAGCCTGGGCAGCTGCCTCCTGGCAGGGGGAGTTTTGAGCGGCTGACCTGCTTGTGCTCATTGCTTGGTTAAAAACTTCTGTATTCATATGGGTGGAACCAGAGGGAAAACAACTTTGGCTCCAAAAGCATCCTCAAAGAGTTCAGGATTGTTCTTCACCTCGGTCAGCAAATACAGCAAAACAACAACAGAAAAGCTTTCTCAGATGTGAATCCTGTACTACTCCATATCCAGGCACAGCCAGCACGTCCCTGCGCCGATAAAATGCACTCACAGTGCGCTTACTGGGTGCAGCTGGTGTGAATCTGTAGAGGGGGGTCTTCCATTAGGTAATGGGAAAGAAGGAACCCCCCACTGTGTGCGCTGTGAACCTGACCCCATCAGCCCTGTGCCCTGGGACCCCCTCTGCCTGGTGCTCCTGGGGAGCAGACCTGCCAGGATTTGTTATTTTCTGTTTTTTCCTGAAGGTTTAAGCAGCAGCACATTTTTGTGTGAATCGCAGCAGACCAGAAGCTCTCTGTTGAACATGGGGCGCTGACTGCTGCAGTGCTCACCATGCTTCCTGAACAACTCCACAGTGCTTTTCCACCCTGAACCTCCTCCTATGATGGCCTGTGGCAAACGGGAGGAGATGCCTGTCGTAAGCTTCCCTCTCCTAAGGCACCTCAGAAAGCAGCATAATGATTTTCCTAACATCAGACCAGTGTGAAGATTTTGCCACCAGGAGGTACCTCAAAATGGTATCCAACAGCCCAGAATAGATAAGAGTGTCGCTGTAGTGCAATAAAAAACCCCACCTTATCCTCTGTAGTTCTGTATATTGTGTGCATGCTTGGTTTCCTTGGAGCCCAGAAATCTGATGTTAAAAAGACGTCACATAGGCATGTGTGTGCTTCTGTTTCGAACTACTTATTCACATCAGAAAGAAAATGTGCTTTGGAAAGATTTATTGTCATTAAAAGAAATAAGTTTTATTGGAAGAAAAAACTGTGTTTGGCAGCCCGCAACATTTGATTGCTGTAATGGTAGTGACGGCAGTAATCTATTTTTTTGCCTTGCTGGTAAATGGAAGTATCCAGCAAAGATAAAAGGTTACCAGCTGGGATAACTATCCTCTAATTAGTACTGCAGGTTTTTTTGGGGAATTTAGAAATAATGTGATGCAGCCTCTTAAATCTGTTATAAATAAGACCAAGTAGGAACAAGCAAACTACTCAACGTATGAACCGCAGCAACTAATCTGAGAGGGCTGATCAGCCATTCAGAGCAAAATACTGTTAGACTTCATAGTGTTGGTAAGAGAAGAAGCTTGTTTTGAGAGCCACCACTCAAAAAATCAATCCAGTCTTGAGCTTCTTACTTGCATCAGGTGCTCCTGAACTGGTTGGCCAGGTACATGGCCAGTATAGTCGTAAAGCGCAGAGGAACCAAAGCTAATATTCACTTAGGTAAGTCAAGGACGGGTAACAGGTTAGGTATAGGAGGACAGAGCACCAACAGTCTTGGTTGATTCTCTCAAATATGGCTTAATTTTTTCAAGAGTTTTACTTACAAACTACAAATTGTGAAGTCTGAGGAAGAATCAAAAATCCCACAGGGAAGCATCACTACTCTGGGAGAGATGACAAGAAAAAAAGAGTAATTTAAACCTAACTGTGGACTGAAAACCGTGGCAGCTCAGGAGCCGTGCAAAGGCAGATCAGACGTCTTTGCCTTGGGGCAGCAAAGCCCAGGAACAGCAGTGGCTTCAGTGGTCTGATTTCAATGTCTGTTCGAGCCCACCCTGGCTATTGGTGCTAATAAATCACACAGTAACCTCAGCCCATGTCCCCAGTGAGCTGTTGCCAATATTTTGATATTGAATGCTTACAACTTTTCCAATGCAATCAGCTGGTGACAAAAGCTGAGAGCCCAAGGGTAACTGTTCCCAGAAAGGAGACACAGGGGAATGGGGACAGTTTTTGCACTGTCATCAACCACTTGGCTGGGCAGACATGCTTAAATGTCTGGGAAACCTAACAGATATATTCCCGAAGCCACCTTGACTAGCAGCATAGACAAGGAGGACCAGAGTTTCAGAAGGTTTCACACTCATCTCTTTCTTTATTCATCTATTCCTTTGTCCCCACACGTTTTCCTGAAGTGATGTTCTTGCAGTTGAGAGCAGTTTGGCCCATGTACCATCAGCAACACTTCTGGAGGACTAAGTAAAAGTCACTGCTGGGCAGGGCAGTTGAGTGACTTTCAGGGTAGGGTGAACTGCCCAAGCATCATTTCTAGCCTGGACAGCTTCCTCATACTTTTGGGGATCAAAGGGTGCAACTTACGTCTTTGGAGCACAACTGCAGCCCAAAAAGCTTGTGATTGCCCTCCTATTGCTTCAGCTCAAAGCCAGCAAAGGACATGCAGGAGCCCTGAAGGGTGACAGACCTTGAAGGCATGAAGAGGCTGCAGCTATGGCTTGGTTTCCTCCTTGCGTGCTTGTAAAACCATGGAGAACAAGACCTGCAGCTGTGGGAAATTTGCTATTCTTCACACATATTTGGGGAGCAAAGATCAGTCTGCAAAAAACCCCTTGAGGTTGCTTGTCATCAAACCATACCCCTGAGTGCTAATCAGAGCATTCTCTTTTAAATGCCTCAGTCTGCTATTTTTAGGCAATAAAAAGATGTTGCCTTTGGTCAGACAGGAAAAACACCTCTGAAAAATCAGTGTGGCAGAGAGGGGGGATTCTTGGCCCCATGTTTAAGCTGGCAGTTCTCAAAGTTTTGTCAAATGTGAGACCCTTAGCAAGTGGGACAGCATTTTGTGACCTGTGTTATTAAATATGCCGGGCCTTAGAGAGCAGAGGGGTCTTGAAATATATTCCATTTATGGGTGCCTTGCAATGTCTTAATAGTGGGATTATTTACCAAGCAGAATAACACCATTCACACTTCAAAGTCCATGCCCTTTCATGTCTTCAGATAGGCCAGGTGGCATCACAGCTCCAAAAACTGCCTTCTCCTGTTTTTCACCTCCCATCTTCAGGAAGTGAAAAGCACTGGTGCAGATGTGACGTAAACACACAGAATTATCCAACCAGCAGTTCTTATGTAGCCAATGTCCACCCCACCCTTGTGAAATGATATTTAAACAGGAGCAAATGTAATGCACAGGAATCCCAAGAGATCCAAAAGCACCCAGGGATGGGGAAATGTAGAGGAAATGGACCGTTTCAAAGCCTGTGAGCAATCTCCATGCAGAATGAAAGGCATGTCCCCCTTAGGACACCCAGTTCAGATTTCTTCTTATGCCAGTGTCGTTACAGAAAGCTGAGCAGTTTAAAAACTCTAAACAGTTTAGGATTACAAGGGTACAGTGATTCTGTGATTGACACCCTTAAATCAATCAAGGAATTTACTGACATTTAGACCCCACTGCATAACAACATGCTGATGTGGTTTCTGCCCACGGTGCCGTTTACTGAGGAGAGACAGGCTTTTTGCACTTTTCTGGGACAGTGTCAGTATGAATACAACCCCTATGGAGAACGCATTACTGTCCCAGGATGAATGGTTTGAATTGTCTTTGACTGAAACTGGCCCCAATATCCAGGAAATTAGAGTCCTTGACTACTCATGTGGCAGAAAGAGTCAGGCCCACATTGTGCTGATATGTAATATCAGTTGCTGTGTAAGAGTCTACTAAAGCAGTAGTTTTTGCCACACAGTCATATTGCACTTAATGGCTGTGCTCAGCTCCTGTACTTCATAGAATCATGGAATCCTAGAATCACAGAATGGTTTGGGTTGGAAGGGACCTTAAAGCTCATCCAGTTCCAACCCTACTGCCATGGGCAGGGACACCTTCCACTAGACCAGATTGCTCAAAGCCCCATCCAACCTGGCCTTGAACACTGCCAGGGATGGAGCAGGCACAGGTTCTCTGGGAAACCTGTGCCAGTGTCTCACCACCTTCATAGTGAAGATTTTTTCCCTAATAATCTAAATTAAATCTACCCTTTTTCAGTTTAAAACCATTCCCCCTTGTTCTGTTACTACATGCACTTATAAAACATCCCTCTCCAGATTTCTTGTAGGTCCCCTTTCGGCACTGGAAGGCTGTTATAAGCTCTCCCTGGAACCTTCTCTTCTCCAGGCTGAACAAGCGCAACTCTCTCAGCTTGTCTTCATAGGAGAGGTGCTCCGGCTATCACCAGTGGCTGGACAGAAATGCTATTGCCACATTCATCCTCTGATCCTTCTGTCTACTCGTTATCACCAGACGATCAGCAGTCCTCATTGCACCATTCGTTCCCCTTGTGGGAAAATCACTGTTGGCGGGGGAGGGAGAGAGAGTAAATTGGAGGTAACTGGGGTCTAACAGAAGTTGTAGTCTTATCGAAACCTTTTTAAGGTAAAATACAGTTGCCGCTTTCAGACCAGTTGGTATGCACAGAATCTACTCCACCATGGTTCTCTAGGCAACACAACCTGCTATCCTAGAGGAGCAATGGAGGGTGGAGCGGAGTGGAGACACCGCAGCCAGGTTCTGTTGTACTCCCTGCAGGACTGGGAACTTGATGGTACCATACAACTGATAGGCCACACAGCAGCTGTCAAATGGGAAATATAAGAGAATACATCCGTTGCAGAGCCAACAACTGTGACAAAATAATTTTCCTCAGGAGAACCTTGCTCATTATAATCTCATAATAGTAACACACACCTCCATCCCAAAGTTACCCGACTCCAAGGTAAGAACACCCCTCACTGAGCATGTGCTTTATATATTTATCGGCTATATCTCGAGACAATTTTACACCGATCAATAACAAACGAATGTAGGACGAGAGTCACTTAAGAAACCACTGTGGAAATAACCAGTGGTTTCGCTCAAGAAAAGTATAAAAGTGAATGGGGGGGAGGGAACATGACATATGGAAAACTTCATCGTGACTTCTGGGATCAGTCAGGCTGAACCTGTCTTCTACCCCATAGGGATGCCTATAGGTTAAGAACTTTCTATCATATGCATTAGATAACTAACTAACGTGAGCTGTTATTAGTGCTTACAGTCTGGTTGTCTATCAATTCAAGCTGTTTTTTCCAGACAGTCCCTATCACTGTCAATCACAAATGTTAATATGTCACAATTTTCTATTAATAGAGAGTATTATTCCTTAAACTCTTAATATTAGTCCTTTGTGAAACAGGTTGGACCGGTGGGATGAGGCCAACTGTATGAGATTCAACAAGGCTCAGTACTGATGATGCTGTCTACAGCCTGCTTGTGCTTGTACAGTCGGACTCTACTGGTGCCTCAGGAAAAGGAACCATGAGGAGGACAAAGACGCTGAGAGTCAGACAGATTTTCGGAAGTATTTTTCAAAGGGCATCCAGCATTCAGGGCAGAAACTGCACTATGAGAGCGAGTTGGTGTTGTGGCTGGTGGACAAGCCCAGCCTCCTAGACACCCTCTGCACCAGCTCCTACCTAGATGTGCAGAAGACTGCCCTATGGTTCCAGGACTTGGTGAAGTCAGCCTGGGAGTTCGTGCCTCGGTCACGTCACTACAATATGAAGGTGCTGCCCTCCAGCCGCTCCTGCAAGCTGCAGCTGACACATGTCTCTGGGAGAACATTGCTCGTTGAGATGATGCTTGGCGTGCAGCAAGGCGACTCGGACATCTTCA
>JANHGB010047370.1:3954-18008 GCA_026283785.1 Coracopsis vasa
GGGTGTTTTGTTTTGTTTTGTTTTGTTTTGTTTTCCTGGAGTTGGTTTAACTTGAGCTATTAGTGTTGGGTTTGTATGTAAGTGACCATGCTCCCTTTGGACAGAGCTAAAAATAGTGAGCTATAAACATATGGAGTAAAAGTCATCAGTGTAGTTTAATCCTGCTTAGTCTAGCCTTAACAGTAGGAACAGCTCATGCCTATAAAAAGTTAACTTCCACAGGCTTATGTTTACTTTCCCCAAGGTTAATGCTCTGAATTTCATCAGTGGATTTTTATGTTTTTAACAGAGTACTGTTTCTGATCTATGCCACCTGAATATTAAAGCTATATATCTTTAGGTTTTTTCCTAATTCTGTATATTATGGGTAGTACAAATGAACAACTATAATGGTCAAATTTTCACAATAAAATACTTATGAGATATTAAAGGTAGTTTCTGTAGAACTTGGTGTCTATCTATCTATCTTGATGATTGTCTTATTATGGAAAACCGCTGAGTGAAATGTGTCCATAAATCTATTCAATAGTGAAATTTTCTGAAGTATAAATCTTTCAGGAGAGGAAAGTGGGGGGGGTAAGCAAGCAGCTGCATGGTCCTGAGTTACCATATGGGTTTAAACCAGAACAACACGAAATACTGGAAGATAGAAAATATCACCTTTGGAATAATAATAATAATAAAATAATAAAATAAAAATAATAATAATAAAAAGTTCTGAAACATTCTTTCCAGTAATGTCAGATGGAGGTTGTGGCTAACCTCACAATCATCCAATGTGATAAATGATGAGTGACAACAAATAATAATATCTCTGTTAAAATTCCCAAAACTATTTTAGTGTTCATCTTCATACATAATTGTTTAGTTATGCTCACACTGGCTAGAAACTGCTTATTCAGCAAGAGTATTCAAGGCCACAGGGTTCAAGTTCAGGGGTGGTGACATGGTCTCTGTGACACATTTTTGAGGCAGCTATGGAAAACAAAGGAGCTGGTTATGTTGCCTATAGGATTATGGTACAGACAACAGTTAGGATCCTGGGATTCAAGCATTAGATGTTTACTTGTCATAAAACAGGCTAGAAGAGACTTAAGTTTAATCCTGCTTCCTGTTCAGCATGCAGCTAGAGTGTGGTGTTTAAATCACCTTTTCTACTGTCTTTATTTTCTTCTACGCAGGTTAGTCACCTGATGATAACTGTGGTTTTAGAATTGGGTATTCTGTTTGGGAACACTAGTGCGTTTTGGTTTCAGGGTGTCTTTTATTGACTGTAGTAATTCTCTCAATATTTACCTGTTACAGTGGTGTTTGAGCAAGACTTCTTTCTATTAAGCATGCTTGGGTATTTTAGTCATCCTACATCAATTCATTCTTCAATAAAGAGAGCATATGCTGGGACCTCTTTTTTATACATTCGGAAGGACATACAGGTGCCTCACTATAAGAGGCACCTCGCAGGTGCCTCTTTTGCTATTTCAGAAACTGCAAGGTATTTCCTTATGGCAATGTTTGGCTTCAGAAAAGTTCAAATTCTTTTCCTATCTTTAAAGATGGGAGGTAGAAAACTAGAATTTAAGCCGTGCATGTAATAAAGGAGCTGAAATGTCGCCACAACAAAATGTATTCCTGCTAGCTGTGTGCAATGAAATGTTGTGGACCTGTGGAAAGCAGATTATGGATTTTCCATACTGCAAATAACACGGTCCCATAACGCATCCCTCATTTAAATTATACGAAAAATAAGAGGTATGCACTGGTCTGTGACTGAAATCTAAATATGGCACTTAATGTGCATAGGTCCTTGAAATCTAATTTGACTGTGATCAAAAGTGATTACAGTTTCAAAGGGTAATTTTCTCAAAGATAACATGAAAATTTTGTTGACAGGGCTTCCATGACTTGAAATCATATAAGGTTTTATGGAGTCCAGCTGACTTTATTTTTTCTAGGTTGTTTGATTACCATGGCCGTGTCCCCCCACCACCTCGTGCAGTAATTCCACTGAAACGTCCTCGTGTGGCTGTGACAACAACTCGCAGAGGCAAAGGGGTTTTTTCCATGAAAGGAGCATCACGATCCACCTCAAGTGGGGCTTCTTCCTCAGGATCCAAATGTGAGTTGTTCATTTCAATTGGGTATTATTGAAACAATGATCCTAGTAATTTCTTCAAGCAGACAGCTTCCATTGTATAGCTCTGTTGCAGTTATTTCCTACCCTCAGCCTCTAGCTTGACAAACTGGTTTGATTACTAAAGCTGACGTGCCTTTCCTTCAAGTCAAAGAGCACACTGATGTAGGTTTTGAAGGAAATCCCATCAACATTTGACCCACTCCCTTGGCCTCATTAGAAGCCTGTTTAAAATCTTCTATCATTCTGACTGCTTATACAACACATGGAACAGCTGATAATAAAGCAAAGCTATTAATCTTGTTATAAACAAAGGCACACTGATTTCTGTGGAGACTTGAGGGTTGTATGTGAGCAGGTGGGAAGTGGGCTGGGGCATGGGGGAGGTTGGGTTGTGTGTACTTTTTTTGCCAGATTCCTTTTTGGGGTAGAAAGAGGCAAAGTGTCTTTGCCTGTTCTAAAGGGAATCCAAATCAAGATTGGCAACTTGGGGTTATTCAACCCTTCTTTAGTGAGTTGGCCTTAGAAGAGCTGATGAACAATAAGCATTCCCTCCACCAAGCTGACCAAGACCCCCACTCCATAGTATGTCCTGGGAACTTCATCTTCCTCTTCGTGCATCTTTCAGCACCCACCTGTCTTCCCCTGCCCCTTATGTGGAGTGATACTGTCCTTGGAAGCGTCACTGGAAGAGGAAGAGAAAGATCAGGTAGGGATCAGATATTAGAAAGAATGAAGGGACTTCAGTAAGACACTTGGAGTACCAGACTGGCTAACAAAGCATCATGCTGGTTTACACACAATCATGAAATAAGTGAATCCACCAACAGTGCACCTTACTGCAACAGCGATTAATTATGACATCAACATGAGCCAATTATGTACTCTTAACATGCCCAAATCTCACACATTAGCATCTAACAAAGAAGATGGACCTCCAGTGAGCCCACTAATCTCCATTCTTAATCCTATTGTATGAACTGATGGTATCAGAGACCTCAAAAGGAAAAATGTAATAAACATGCATGTGACTGAAAGAACGTAAATGTGATAAACAGAGCTAATGTTGTACACTGTGACATAAGGAGCTCAAGCAATTCCTTAGAAAGGATGATGTTCTGAGAAAGAAAGGCTCTGTTGTCTGTATAGTTGAATCACACACAAGTCTCCAGAGAATGAACTGGCTATATGCCCATTACCAACGGTTGGAGCTTTGATACCTGGCACACAGGAAGACATTTCAATTTAGGTTCAATATTATAGAACTCACAAGCACACTGATAGGATGCTTGGGAGTAGCAACACTTCCTTTGTTCTCTGGACGATAAACATGAGTCTAGATATTTTCATACACATCTTGAACTAATCCACTGTCCATAGCTATTTTTTGTCTTTCCTCAATACTTTAAGTAATGAATTATGATTAATATTAATTATATTAATTTAAAAGAAAACATGCAGCTCAAGATCTTCACTTTAGTAAACATAAAATTGAAATGATTTTGATAGTCTTTTCCAACCCTTGGGGCTTTGGGTTTTCACACAGTGAATCAAAGCTTTAGTAAGTATGTATACTTGCAGATTCATTCATTAGATCTCCTTTTTTCATCCTTTACTGTTGTCTTATCCATATGAAAAGCAGGTAGTATCAGTGCATTCAATTCACCAATTTTCCTAAAGTATAGTCCAATAAAAATAGGCTTTTTGGACTCACTTTTCCCTGAGAATACAAATTATTTTTAGATAAGTTTTTTTATATACATACTTCTCATTGCTCAGAATAAGAATAACTCAAAAATTCTTCCAGAGAGCTGAGGACCTTAGTATATCCCAATAGATGTCAAAGAAATCTCTCACCCAGAAATCTGGGTTTTTATTGTAGTGAATGGGACAGAACATATTACATTATCATATAGATATCTGTTCCTCATAATAATCACCAAATTTGCTTTATTATTTATACTGCATTTCAGAAAATCTTTTGTAGTACCATGTGAGGATTTAAGTAATGCGTAAAGTAGATTAGAGGAATCATCCCAAGTCTGAGTACCCACACTTGATATAAGACCTCCAAAACACTGTTATCATAACATGGCAAATGTTTCAGAACCTGCAAATTATTTAAGGAAAGTGAATTCAGGAGTCTAGAGATCCTAACAGACAGTGTTATGCCCAGTAAAAGTATCCTTCATTTTCAAGTGTGATGTGAACTCTAAAAATGTCAGTCTTGGAGCACCAAGTGAGAAGATCCAGCTCTTTAACACTGAAAGTAGAGCTACAAGATGTATTGCTAAAAACGTGGGCTGACGTTTTGATCTCTGTTGAGTTTCCACCCTCAGTTCTTTACAATGGCATTTGGCACACAACTGCAAACACTATTTGTTGTGTTGGAATAAACTGCAGAAAATTTTCTTTCTGCATACAGTACACCTTTAAAAGGAGTCAGACACACAGTATACAGACTTTCATGCTTGAATTCCCCATAGAATTACTTCCCTTTTTGTCAAGTCCAACCAACCCATCATAAAAGTAGAAACACAATTTTGTTGACTTGGACAGGAAGATAATCAGCTTAATGTAAAATGTTTATCAGATAAATAACTGAACCAGCCCCTTGGGGGATTCAAGATGAAAAATGAAGAACATGGTTTGGGCCTTCTTTTGCTATTTTCTTGGAAAAGTGATCTATATTGAAATACGGGGTGAAGCAATTTAATATTTTGTTGCACCTTATTCTACACTGCTAATCTGAACCCCTTGAACTAATGCACTGTTGATTCTACTTGTAATTTATTGCTAGTTGAATAAAGGATCTATTCAATAAGAAGAAAAATAGTGGAAAAGAAGCTTTTTTAGGGTTTAATAAAATTCAATACCATAAAAGAGCTTAATTGCAGGTTCAGAATTAACTATATCAAAATGATATTGCCTATGCTTGAAAGATTTCACCTCCAAATAGCAAAATTCTCATCAGATTACACCCCCTCATAGACTTTCAAGATTTAAGCAGAAATCTCATAGGCATAAGTGCTCTCATAGCTGTTCTCCACTCAGACTGGATTCAGAAAATGAACCCCTACATGAAGTATTAAAGGTCAGAGAGACCCCCTCAGTGAAATTACCAGGATTAGAGGGACTCATTTCTGAAAACCAGCAATCCAAAACCAGAAGCTTGTTGTGGCACAAAGCAAAGATGTTGTAAAAACATAATACGACAAATGCCTTGCTTATTGATGACTACATCTGCAAAAATAATGTCTGCCAGTGCAGTAAATTCTTATTCTACCAAAAAGTTGCAATATGTTTGAAGTATGCTTCCAAAACACAAAATTACTCTATTTCTTTCCTGAATCTATAATTTTTCAAAGATCAGTTGACAATATTTTGTTTTTTTCTTAACTTCAAACACCTGAAAAAAAAAATTAATTAGCCTTTTCACATTATTTAAAGTAACTCACAAAATGAAACATTTTTATGTGGAAACTGCATATAGTAGTTCTTCACATTCATGGTATGAAGCAGCAGATGCAGATTGCTGTTTAGAACTGGGAAAAAAGTCTGTCAATATACAAACTGAAGCTCTTGGGATATGCACTTTTATTCTACACATCTAAAACAGGAGGAAAACATTAATCAAATTTTTTATGCCCTGTGTGTTTGAGATTAAGTAGACCCTTAAGATGTTACAATATGTCCTGAACTGTGCCTTTAAATTGATTCATTTTGACTCGTTTAAATTTAACTTCATTAGCTAACCCATTTTTCAGTGAAATTTAAAGTAATGCAATATGACAAAATATTTTATACTAAACATGAAGGTTTAGACAAAAATACATGACATTTTCAAAAAAAATCTGAATCATGCTTTGTGCATGAATCAATTTGTAGTTATGGCAAAAAATGTTTCACAAATATAGCTGTAATTCAACAGTAGCCCTTTCATTTCTAAAACTGTGATTGACCTCAATTTTAAATCTCTTGTTTTGAGCCGGATGCAGTTTGTCTCCTTTGGTGCTACATGCTTCAATGAAGGATGCATTCTGGAAGGCCCTTGCACTCCCGGCAGAGGGCTGGAAAGGGTCACTGATTCTAATTCATTACTGTTGCAAGTAGGCACATCATCTAATCCTTTAAGCTCCAATTTAAAGCTAGTTAGGGTTTGGTTTTGTCTCTGTTTCTTTAATTTCCTGCGTAAATTTTCTTATTATTTGTTCATATACATTTGTTGTGCCAACATTGCTTTAGCTTTAAAATTTTGTTTCCTTTTGCCTTCTTTTGTCTCAGGCAAACAAACAAAACTCTTCTGTCACACTACAGGCTTTCCATTCTTATAGTCATCTTCATGGCCCCACTCCCCACACAAAACAGAATTCAGTGATTCAACCTGTATGTGTCATTTCAGATGTAGATATCACCAGGTCTTTGTAAAACGTCATTGTACTTCTTCATCTTTAGCAATACATCATTTGAGACATCATAACACTGCATTTTCTTTCTCATGGCTACATAGCCTGTTGTCAACCTGAGATTACAGCTACACCCAAGGATAATTTTGTCACTGTTTTTTTTGCTGAGCAGCTTCAATGTTAAGAGTAGGAGTTCTGCTGTTAGTCAAGTGTGGGACTTTTTTTCGGTATAATTGCATTGCATCTTTTTTCAGGGGTAGCAAGCCTTAAAATCACCTGAACCCTCCTTCCATTCCAGTTCACTTTGAATAGATGACACCTTCCAATTTCATGTCATCAGCAAAATTAATCTGTTTATGTACTTTTTGACAGCAAAGTCAAAAATATTTGTTGAAGATATTTAGCCATTTTGATGCCAGTGTTTGGGGAATTTCATTAGTAATTTCTTTCCTTTCCAACACATTCATTTCTGTTACCTGCTGGCCTTTGCTTATCTGCTAATAGGGAAAAGAAAAATGCAGTAAGCTACTTTTTTTTCCTATTCTATTACTCAAAAGCAAATGAACAGATATTTGGACTCATGAAGCTTTGCTTTCGTATTTATCAATTGCTTTATTTCTTGCCTGAAGAAAAAAAAAATCCATGACATTTTAAAAGAGAATTTATATTTTCAAAGCAGGACACTTGAAGTACAGTATATACAGTCTTTACATTTGACTTTGTCATAAAAAGCCTAAAGTTCTTACCAAGCTTTCTGTCACAGAATCACAGAATGGTCGTGTTTGAAAAGGACTTCTGGAGCTCATCTGGTCCAACTGCACTGCCTAAGCAGGACCATCTACAGCAAGTTTACCAGGGTTGTACCCAGGCACCTTTTGAATATCTCTAAAGGCTGAAACTCCACAGCCTCTCTGGGTGACCTCTGCAAGTATTTGACCACCTTCACAGGAAAAAAAAAAAAAAAAAAAGAAGCAGCTTTTTCTTGTCTTTAGATGGAATTTCACATGCTTTAATTTGTGCCAATTATCTTTCATGTGGTAGTGGGCACTAATGAGAAGAGTCTGACTTTGTCTTCATTTCCTCTTGTACCGGGGAGCCCTGAACTGGACACAATGCTCCACATGTCACCTCACAAGTGCTGTGTTGAGTGGTGTTCTGGTTTTTGCTGGGGTAAAATTAATACTCGTCATAGTAGCTAGTATGGGGTTATGTTTTGGATTCATGCTGGAAAAAGGTGTTGATAATTCACAGGTATTTTAGTTATTGCAGAGCAGTGCTTACACACAGTCAAGTCCTTCCTCTACTCCTCACAGCACTCTGCCAGTGAGCAGGCTGGGAGTGCACAAAATGTTGGGAAGGGGCACAGCTGAGACAGCTGACCCAGGCTGACCAAAGAGACATCCCATCCCATATGACATCTTGCTCAGCAATAAATTAGGGAGGAGGTTGGCTAGGGGCTGCTGCTTGGGGACTGGCTAGACATTGATCAGTTTGTGGTGAGCAGCATATTTCACTGGCATCAGTTGTTTTTCTTGGGGTTTATTTCTCTCTCTTTGTTATTTTCCTTTTCATTACATTATTCTAATTAGTAATAGTAGTAGTAGCAATAGTAGTAGTATATTTCAACTATTAAATTCTTCTTATCTCAACCCTCAAGTTTTCTCACTTTTCCCCTTCCAATTCTCTTCTTCCTATCCTGCTGTGGGAGTGTGAGTTTAGGGAGTGAGCAAGCAGCTGTATGTTGCTTAGTTGCCACACAGGGTTAAACATTGACAATTGCTGGCAACACCTCCCCTAATGCAGCCTACGATGCTGACAGCCTTCTTTGTCACAAGGGTGTATTTTGACCATCAGGACCCTTCATAATTTGTCTTTAGTAATTGCTGATTACTGCAGAAAATGCCTACAATATAACTGAGAGTGGAATTTCTCTAGAAGAATGATTTTGAAGATTTGTACAATTCCTGCAGATTAAGACAATGAGCAACTTAAAAAATTACATCGTCACAATGTTGGAAACAGAGTGAAAATTTTTAAATTCTGCAGATTTGTTGAAATTTTTCCCTTTTTTTCTTTCAATTCTTTTTAGTATTAACTTGAAGTGATTGACTGTATGATGGAATCACCTCATTAAATGTGAATGATTAAGTTTCACATTCAGTCGCTGCAGCTTGAGGAAAAGGGTTTGGCATAGGGGAATTTTGCAAGGTAGCAATAAAGCTTCTCAGTCATTTATAGCATCTTTGTTTGTTATTGAATCCTCACTGTTGTGCCTGTGTTCCCTCTGGTACAGTCTTCTTTCTAAACTGATTCCTCACTGAGACACCACAGGGAAATTCTTGTGAAGCAATTTTGACCTCAGTTGAACAATAATCCTATGTATATGCCTTTTTCACTATCAAACTTAGAAATGCAAATGTTTTCTGCTTTGCTTTCTAAACTTGGAACAAATACCATCAGGTCCTTGCAGTGTCGCTTCTAACTTTTGATCTTTTACCCTTAGCAAGCCTGCTATTTGCCTTTCAAGGGAGCACCTTTAATGTAACAGCTTGGCTACATGGAAGGTGTTGCCAGCTGGCTTCATAGTGGATTGCAGCAAACACTTAGCATTCCCCATTGGACAGATTCATGCTATTTCACCCTGTTATATGCACCGCCTTGCTAATCCAGCATGGACTAGCCAGTGCCCCTGGGGAAGCAGTAACCTTCTAAATATACAGTTGTCAGAATCTTAGCATTTTGTTACAGATCTGGTGGATTGGACAGTGACCCGTTATTTCTCTAAGAACACTTTAAGGCCTTGCTCTATAAATATACAGAATAATAACATCAAATACTGTACAGCATATAAAGATCTAGCACTAAGGTTACTTTTAAGCTTAGTCCTATCATTCATTTAATATACCAGAGGTTTCAGACTATGACAGTGTGAGATATACAGTTTCTTAATATAAGCACATAATTAAGCAAGTTCATTACCACATGTAGCAACTTACTGCTTTTAGCTGACTTGTTATAACTATAATGCACACAGCCCAAACTCTAAGATAAAAAGCCTTGGTTTCAACCTCAGTGAATGTGCTCCAAGTTTGCAGTAAGGCTGATTTTGATGCAAATATATACTCATTTACTATCACTGAAGCAAGAAGTAACTTTCCTGCACACTTCATCATAAGATTTTGATTTATATAAAAAATACCTATGAGACACCATGATGAGACACATGCCCAGGAATTAATAAACAGGACTGATATGGCAAGTTACAGCCAGGAGACCCTTTGGACAGAAAAGGAACATGTCCTTTTCTATGGCAGAACATCCCTTTTCCCAAGCTCTGGATATACACACCAAGTCAATGCACATCTTCCTTCAGCAGTGGTAAGGATGGAGGAGTAACACTGCCCAGTGCTCTTCCATTGCCAGTCCGTCACAGTTTAAGGTGATGGTCCAGTTCTTCCTAAAAGAGTTGTAAGAGTGACAGTTGTGTTACCTGCTCTTGACCTTTATAAATTACTTTAATCTACCGTGTTAGCATACGTTTCCCATTTTCTCCCCTGGGCGTTTTCAACATTATATCTTAGCACAGACAGGGCAAGTGGATTTGTTTGGACTATCTTCTGAGCATAAAAATATATCTTGATCATGTCATAATAATAAGGTCATTCATGAGGACTGCAGTGCTGTTTCTTCTGAAGCCAAAATACCACCAAGTCAGGTCCTCCTTCTTGCATTAGACAATGAGAGAGCAATAGCAAACATAAATTAAGAGTAATGCAATGCAACACAACACAGATTTGGAAACTTCAGCACTTCGTTTATAGTCAATGCCTCCATGTCACTGGATGTGATCATAAAAATAAATATTTTTATATGATATCCATAGTTGGGAAAAGTGCAAGAAACTACCAGAACTGAAAGCTTTTGAAGTAATAATACTTAAAATATATTGCAATGAAGCTGTTGATTAGAACATAACATTGCATTCCTGGCTGCCCAAGAATTTATGTTACCCTTCACACTTGTTGAAAAGTAACTACTACGACTGTGAGGGAACTTTTTATTATTGTCGCTTTTATTACAAAATGGTCCAGCAAAATAACATTGCAAGACTATGAACTGGCTGTCATATTTGAATCACTCTTTCATTATAGGCTGTTTCTCAGTAACAGCTACTTGGAAATACTAAAAATGCCCTTGAGACATTTTGTCTGAAATGCTTGTTACAAAGCAATATACCTCACATAACCTCTTGCCATTAGGGCTTAGAACTCTGTGATTTCCTAGGATTCACCATTTTTAACTAACACTGTTCATTTTAAAAGTTAAACCTATGAAAATACTGACAGAAATGAGGCAGTAGATTTGGGGTACTACAGAGGGAAAAAAAGAAATATGTTTTGTTCAGGAGGGACTGCAAATATAGTTTATTTCATGCTTTGCATCTTTGCTCTCTTTCCACAGTGAAATCAGATGAGTTGCAAACAATCAAGAAGGAATTAACCCAAATCAAAACAAAAATTGACTCCTTGCTAGGGAGACTGGAAAAGATTGAAAAGCAGCAAAAAGCTGAAGCAGGTAGGTGAAAGCAATTTGTAGTCAAATGAATTAAATTAGAGCCTAGTTATTAGTCAAACAGACAGACCAGAGAGAACGGAATCCTTCCAGAAATTTTGTTACATAATGGATGTCTAGAGCAAGGTAAATTAACTCTCAGGTAGAACTTTTAGGAGAATAAACTGATATTATTCACAGAGCATGCAACGTCATTTCAAGAATTGTTTTCTATTGCACAGTAGAAAAATTAAAAAACAAAAAACAAAAAAGAAAAAGAAGGAAATAAAACATCTTAGTAGATGTTCTCAAAACAAAATATCACTAAAAATAATTACTGGACAGAATTAAGTTAAAGGTTGTTGACTCTGGGGATGTTGTGCTATCCATATTCAGAATTGTAAAATGGTCTATATCAGGAGTTATTGCCTAGACAATAATCACAAGTTGCAGCAAGGGAAATTCCTGTTTGATATAAGGAAAAGAGGTGCAACTAAGCAGTATAGCATGTTGCCCAGAGAGGAAGTGGCTGTTCCATCCTTGGAAGCATTTAATACTCCATAGCTCCATGGACTTGGACCAAACTTCGAGTTTGGCCCTGCTTTGAAGAGCAGTTGGACTTGATGACTCCAGAGATCCCTTCCAACACAAACTGTTGTGCGAAGCTGTGGTGTCTCTATAAAACCAGCAACACCTCGAGGTCAGCTTTTCTCTGGCTTGAAATGTTTTGTTTTGAGGCAAACCTTGGGAATGACAAAATCTAATGCTACTTTTTAATTTAATCAATATCTATTTCTATCATTACAACGGTCATTTTGTTAGATGAATGATCTCACCTGGCAGTGCTTTAAAGCTCTGCTGAGCACTTACAAGGAATTTATGAGTTTGTATTTTCATCACCGTATGTATAGAAAGCAGTCTCAGTTCTTACCACTGTCTATGGTATTTCTTTAGTTATTTCCTTATAAATCACTGTATATCTCTATACAGGAGCTGTGTACTAGCGAGCTGATTTTGAGGAGAGTTAGCTGGGAAATAGAAGCCTTTTTTTCATGAAAAATCTCAATGTTTCTTTTTTTTCTACCTTCATTCTCTGATGAAAACTTTTTATGTATTTTGTGTGAAGTATGTGAAGGAAATTCTACCTCATAATCCACAGCTGCCTGGGTGTCTGAACATTCAGATTTTTGTCCCTTGCATAACTCAAATCAGTTATGTGATAACTGATCACATAAATTATGTGATATATGTTATATATCATATGTTATACGTCATATCACACTGAGTTATGTGATGTGTGATAAGCCAAAAAGACCCAAAGGACACATAAACAGAGTTCCATCAAGACTATCTAAGACATTTGTGGGAATTAGCAGTTTAGGTTCTTGAACATGATGCAGGCAAAATAGATATTTAGATCTGAATCCTTCCTGTTCCCACGTGCCTGCCCTATTTCCTGACCTACTGTAGGAGTACTTCTCTGAATCTTCTCTCATATTTAGAAGTAGCTCTAATGAGCATCTTCCTAGGGCAGAACACTACAGAAAAATATTTTGTGGTTAACAAGTAAAAAAACCCAAACAAGCAAACAAGCAAAACAAAACAGAAAACCAAAGCCAGCTCTGAAAAACACTCTGCCTTTTATTTACAATTATTTTCTAAGTTGATAAACAAGAACCAATACCTCAACTGTTATAGTTTGTCCCATAACATGAGTGCTTTTTTGCAAGTCTAAGGTAAACCATTAGTACAGAATGTGATTATCTCTTTCAGGAAAACCATGCACAATATGTATTCATTATATTTTGTTTTATACTTTATGCAAGTTAGATAAAAGTTGATATAATCAGTGAAGATATAATTGCAAGGCACTCCTTTGAAACACTTGCATACTGAAATGCTCTGAGATGGTGCATCCCTACTTCAAGTAGCTTTATATAAAATCCATTACTATGCAAAACAACCTGCATCTTATTGTACTTTGATATCCAATTTTCATTTTTGCTAAAGGACTGTATTGAACTCATTTAAATAGAAATCAGCTCAAAGAGGGAAAAGTTGATTTGTATTGAATCACACTATTATGTCTTTTGAAACAAGCATTGAATAATATCCCCGGAGATTAAAAACTGGTTTCAAATTGTTGATGTTTTAAAATATCAGGTGCAGAACCTGTCCCACATATTCCTTTTCTCATCAGAAGGTATGAGAAGAAAAAGCACCTCAGAGAGACCAGTAAGTGTGGATCCTGATTTACACCTCCTGAACTGATAAAAAGGGTTATGCAGCCTGGATGATAAGTCTGCAGATGATTGCTTCCGCAGTTTAAAGAGAAAGCTACATTAGTAGCTAATCTATTTCATTTACAGTGTCAGATGTGTGATGATTTTGTTCCTTCTCTATGATTTTGAAATATTATTTCTTACTTTCCTCTGCCAGAAGGTGTGGCCTCACTAGACTGGGATCAGAGAGAGGATCTATGCCTCATTTACACACAACAAAAAACTGAGACATCATCTTGCCCTTTTGATTTTTAAGTTTGCATCTCTTTCAGAAAGAATATTTGTTAATCTTAAAAGTTATACATCTGGAAGAATGTGATACACTAAGCAGACAAGCTGGGCAAGTTCAGTACATATGTTGGTTACTGTTCTACAGCTGCATGAAAACTTCTTATAGCTGATGTTCTGTCTTTTACTATTAAGTGACCACTGCAGTGAGGGGCTATACCTAAAAAGATTTCCTCTTGTTGTGGTTTAAGCCCAGCCGGTAACTCAGTACCACGCAGCCATTCGCTCACTCCCCCGCCTTTCTCCCCTCGCAGTGGGATCTAAGCAGGGTCAGGCTGGGTATCGGTTGGCGGGTGGTGAGCAGTTGTATTCTCTTCATTTGTTATTTCCCTTATCATTGTTATTATTGGTGGTAGCAGTAGTGGGTTTGTGTTATACCTTAGTTACTGGACTGTT
>JANHGB010047372.1:0-47428 GCA_026283785.1 Coracopsis vasa
CTGCAAGTGCAGGACCAGAAGTGCGGCAGCCACCGGGCGGCGGTGTTTGGCTGATGCTGTCTGCTACCAAAGCGGCAGCAGCAGTTGCTGCTTCTCCAGCATCAGTCCCGCACTCTCAAATACACCAGATTGTAGATATTTTATGTGAAAAGCAGTAGCGTGAGGATGATATTAAACCTTTAATTTTGATTACATCTTTTGATTAATTTGAGATGGTGTTTTTGGCTGATACCATGGCATTTTATTTGTGTGAAGGTACGTCAGTGCACCAAGTAGTTTATTCTATTATCCATGCCACAGTACAATATTTAGGGAAAGCATATTATGACACTAAGTGTCTAGGAATGCTCAATGCTTATCTGTGCTTTTTAACACATTCACAATATGCATACCTCAGAGGAACAATGTAGGCTAAACCAGACCTGAATAATTGCAGCAATCTCTTTCCAGCATATGCAAAATGTAATAAATTTTAGATGATCTGTTTAATTGCAGAAAAGACTAATTTTAGCCTCAGAAACTAGCAGTAGAAAAAGTGCAGCTACAGGAGGCAGAAAAGTATACTGCTTTGAAGTTTTTTATTATACAGTTCTCAACACAAGATTCCACTGATTCAGAAAATGTTAGTTTAAGTAATAACTCTTTAATATGTATTTGTGTGCAGAATGAAATGGCTATTTCCTGTGGCTCTAGAGCTCACCTGGAGAAGGACTCCGTAGCAAAGGTTTGTTTCCGTTTCCTGCTGTGTACTAATACTCAAATACTTTCATTATTTGATGCTGTCCTGCATATTTTACAATTAAATAGTCAATATTTTTAAAAGAATGGAAGCTAAAAAATAGGAAAAGCTTTTTGTAGGGTTTTTCATAATTTTCATAAGTGTAGCATGTGCTCCATCATATACATAGGATGTGTATGCCTGTATATGTGCCTGGATTTCTAGGCACTTTGAACTGCTTTGGGTTAGTGCTCCAATTTATGGATTGAATTTTCCTAGTTCAGAACATCTTACAAACAGAGCTTCTAATCCCTGACAGAATTGGTAGCTGGTAACCAGTACTGGGGCTGGAGTGGAATGCAACTGATGAGTTCATTTTTATTGATCCCCATCCAGTGCAAGAGCTTGACCTGCAGATCTTGAAACCTGTTTCAAATGAGTAAGGGATAATTAGCAACAAACTGTTTGAAGAGTCTCTCAGTTTGTGGGCAAGTGCTGTATTTTTTCCATATTACTCATAGTAAAATTTTTGAGTTTTGAACACACAGATAGCACTGTTCTATGCGTGACTCTTGTGGAATGAACAGTGGTGTATAGGCTCACAGTCTTATCTTGCATCTGGTTTTCTGATGTCTTGGCAGACAGTAGTTGACAAAGCACAGGCATGGAACCTGTATTACAGCAGACGCATTGCTGGACTCATTTTTTCAGCATCATTGGATGTTTTCATCATGTTGAATGTTCTCAAGAGTAAGCTTTGTTTATACTGATGTTTAATACTTGAAATGATTTTAAAATAGGTACACAACTACTAAAATGGTTCCAAAAGTTCAGAAGAAGTTACACTGGTAATTTTCAGCCTCTTGCAGGTCTTTAATTTCTTTCTTCTGGTTTATAAAGTAATATTGGAGTGGTTCACTGGAAAGAGTTCTTGTAAACACTGCTGTGGGTATGTTAGTGTCCAAACAAAACAAAAAAATCCCAAACCTTCATCATTATTAGAAATTAGGGTAAATTTTTGACATGGTACTTGCCTGCTTATAGCACAGAATATACCATTTGCAGTTACTTATTACCTGTGTAGGCAGTGTATCCTGGAAATATTGCTACTCAGGATGATCATGTAGCTGATGAATTTGAGCCCAGAAAAAATGCTTCATTGTGTGGTCAGGTACTTAATATAGATAAACTTTCTTTAGTGCATTCCTGTGTCTTTTCATGTTTAAAGGTCTTGATACATGAGGAAGAGGAATTGGAACAGGACTTTATCTTTAATGCAAAAGTACAATTTTTAGGATGTGTCCATCCTTTGCTTCCTGTTCCTTCCCACATTTCTGACTTTCTGATATAGGAATTGCCAATTGTAGCCCATTTTATTTCATCACTTGTCTGTCCCTCGACTGAAAAGGAAAGACTGCCTTTACTACATTGGGAAGAGACTGTTGTGTAGTGTAGTAGGTACAAAAAAATTTGCAGAACAGTCTTTGAGAAGTTGGGATTTCTCTCTGGGCTTAGTGGCATCTGAAATAGTGGAATGAAGCTGTGATAAGCAGCTGTATGGGATTATTTTAAGACAAGAATTTAAATCTTAAATTCACTCTCGAGGTCAAGAATTGTGTTCTGCCTCTGGAGTTGGTAGTGTACTTTAACAAACCCATAGTATGACAGGCATAAAGTCATGGGAGTGATAAACATAATCCAGGAACATTTCTTTGTGTAGTAAGTGCGCAGTTTCACTGGCTGACAGGATGCAGCCTCTTAGAGCTTCACTTTTGGGTCTAGTAGCCTTTTGTTCTTGGTCACAACCTGGTTCACCTTCACCAAAAGAGCCAAAGAATCCACACCAGACCCATCATAAACCTAGGGCTAGAGCGTCTTTTGAGAGGCACAAGTTATGACTGTTATGTCAGGAACAAAAGTATAACCAAAGAGTAGGCTGGGAGAACATATACCAGGAACATAAAATATATTTGTGAAAGCAAAAGAACAAAAGAGGTGACTGTGTAACATTGCTGGAAATACAAATGGTCTTGCACAGCAGCTGTTACTTCAGTCCTGTTATTTACTTGGGCCATCGTATACTGCACAAAAAAGTTCATTCTCTTTGCATTCCCTAAATTGCCTTCACACAATATGTGCAAACTCTGGAGATCATTCAGTCTTGCACGAAAGAAGTGGGTGGCAAACAAGAAGAGATGGCCCCATTTGCTGGTTTTTTAGTATTATACAACCTAGGTTTATTATTATTTTTGTGTCAAAGTAGCAGCTGGAACCTTTCTAGTGTGTATTCTTAGGAGCAGCAATCCTTGTGAAGTCCTGCTGGCTTGTTCTTCATTGTCCTGGTAACTTCTGATTTTGTTGGACCTGTTCAATCGATGTTTAGTAAAAGGACTAGACAGAGGAGGAAAAATAGCTTGTAAGTGTCCAGTGGAGTAGAGAATGTAGCGTGCCATTCCCCCTCCTCCTTCACTCTTACTGGGGAAATTCCCAGAGAATCATATGGAAGGTACCATGGCTGTCCCACTAAGTAATTGAAATCCAGCTGCAGGTTCCTGCTCCACTTGGTAAGGCATTATCCAGAACAGAAAGCTGCACTGAATTAGAGAAAGCAACAAAAAAGAACTTGGACTTTTCATATCCTAAGCCAGAGTACTAACCATGCACCTGACTAGCAAGTCTTTCCTTTTCAGCTGTAATTTTGTTTCACTGTAACAATTGAAATATTCTGGTTTCACTCCAGTGCAAAACAAAAACCATTTACAAACTTTGAAAGCTATCAGAAAACAGAGTTACTGTCCTGTAAGCCAGTCTTGCACAAATACTTCACTCATCACCTAAATGCAACCATCTAACTTCTCACCTTCTGTCCACAGCGCTCTTACTTTCGAACTATTCTAATGTATGGGTTCCACTTCCTTGTATGGTTTCTCTGTGTCAAAAAGATCAGGGACACGCAGTGCGGATTTAAACTTCTGACCAGAGAAGCTGCTTTACGGACTTTCTCAACGCTTCATATAGAACGCTGGTAAATTCTTCCTTTTTCTGTTTTTTTCTCCTAATTTACCGTATTTTTGAAAAAGTAATTTTCATATCGAAGCTACTAGGAAGCGTATGATGACTATGTATAAATCCTAGCTGCTCAGTTTAACCAGTTATAGTACTTGCACGTCAATTTAGATTTCTTGTTATGTTAAGATATCCTGGCAATGGCTAGGAATTCTATTTTGTCATTAAGAGACACTTTAGGAAATAGTTGGGTATTTAGTTTTATTCTCTCTTCTTATTGTGATAAGGAGAAGGGGAACAGATGGGCTTACTAAGTTGACTTAAAATAACATCCAGTGTAAGCTGAAAGAAGACTACATCGATGCACTTTTGGGTGGCAACAATTGACTCCTTGCAAGTTCTTTTTTCTTTGGCATGTGGTATACAAAGAGCTATGTAATACTAAGTGGACATTTTGGTTTTGCTTTATCAGAGCAACTGATAATTGGTTAGGAGAGGGGATTAAAAACAATGTAACTCTTCTCCACCTCTAAAAGAAACTCCAAACAAGCAATTTTTGATTATGTTGTAATCCACTCTCTGTTTCTGAGAATCCTCTCTCCTTTTTCAGATGTGAGCCATGCAAGCAGAGTAAAAAATGGAGAGAAGGTTTTACTATGATACAAAAAGTTCAAAACTTTATTCTGTTTTTATGCATTAGAATTCAGTACTGCTTAACCAAAACATGGTACCTAAACCCCATATCTGATAAGTTTCTAATTGCTGAAGGCTCAAAGTGAAAGGAAATGCCTACTATTTTGCATCTTTTATTACGAGGATTTCATGAGAGGACTATTGATAGAGGTCATTAATAAAAGACAGTATAAAATGATGTATGGTCTTTGAATTACTTTAGAGCTCTCTTTCATTGTAATTTAGATAGAACAGTTCTCTTTAGAGAGTGATACAGTTGTGACTACTTTTATGGGACTGAAACACTGTTTCCACACAAATGCCATAATTAAATTTCCTACACCACAACTGTTTATAGAAAGACTGGCTTAATTAAGCTTAATTAAATCTTTTCAAACTATTGTCTTCATCCAAGAAAATCTCTCATGGGCTACTGCTTGCTGACAGAGAACAGAATGACTGAACAAAGTTCTCATACAAAAATGTGTGTAATCCTGTAGTCCTAGTCAATTCCAATACATCCAGTTTTAGGCTGAGCTTTGGCAGTGACAGTTGAGCTATATTACTCCTTCAGAATGGGATTGCAAAGGTAGTGTTAGGGCACATGAATCTGGTGCTGAATGTTGAGCTTCTGTTGAACTGAATCTGGAATCGTGAGCAGTCAGCTTTTGGAAAAACACTTTCCTAGCTGAGTGGTTTGCTTATTGCCCTAAGAGAAACTGTAGCTGGGCCAGATGTATGATTTGTGCTGCTACGTCCAACACCAAACTTGATCTGGAAAGTTCTGTAAAATTCATATACAGGGGTTTTCTGAATACATAGTTAAACATGTATGCAAGGCCCAGAACTGCACATCTCAAAATTATCCTATTTAACTTGGCTTTATAAATTAAGTGCTTCAAGAAGAAATACTGAAAGAAATGAATGAGGGTAATCAGTTTAATCTGTAAAAATGCAGCCTTCAATCTTACTCTGTTGTAAACTGAAGATTTTGATTATAATTGCACTTAATTGTCAGACATATTATGTAAAATATTCAGGGTTTTTATTAAAAAAATCTTCACAAGCTTTTGTCTGTCACTCAGATTCTCTAAAAGAATGAAAGAGTGAAAATAATAGTGCTGTACCCCATTACCCAGGAATAAAGCCAGTGAAAAAGGGATATTGCTAACTTATAGTAATTACATTGCAGGTGTGAAACATTGCTATAAAATAAGTGTTCTGTTCTTGATCTTCTATTTACTGTAATCCATAAACTATCCCCCTGAGTGTTTTCTTATTTATCTGAAATGTACTGGTTAGTGATGAAGAATGTTTGTTTTGTTGGTCAAAAAAAGAATAACTCAAGTGCTTCCAATAAACAGCTCTTCAGATACTTCCAAGTCACAAATTTGTCTAAAACAGCAATAGTTTTGTTTTGGTTTGGTTTGAAGTTGGTTTAATTTTCTGCCAAAGTGGGCAATATATTGTCTGGTTTTATCCTCATCTGTCCTTCAACAGTCTCCGTGCCTTCATTTTCATACTTATTGGCTCATTTAAACTAAATCCAAAGAAACAGTAGACATTTTGAGATCAAAACCTTTGGCAAGTTTCATGGAAACTGAAACCTCCATGGAGGAGAGAAACTCGGATTATTGCCACTGCTGAAAGAGAAAACTACAGTAAGGATTCAAAGTTACTTGTCAGCTTCACAACTAGCCATTTATCATGTGTAACTGGAAGATAACAAAGTGTCAGTGCATGAAACAGAGTACTGTTCCTTTTCCAGTTAATATTTATAAGATCTGGAAATAAACTGGGAGATGGGGAGGTGTAAGTGTGTGGGGAAAGTGGGTATTTCAAAGGAAACAGTAATAGTGGTTGAAATGTCTGTGTTGGACACACAGTTGGGATAACTGCAGTTAGAAATTACAAAGGGATATCAAACATTCATCCCATAGAACCATACACTGGATTCCTGTGTATGTAATAATGTAAGAATCTGAAACAGCCCAATACTGAAAGCTTCTTATTTTAAGCAAAAGTAGGCCCCGATATCTTACAATTGCATAATGTGTAAAAATTAAAATAAAAACTGGTTAGGCATTGTGCCGTGGAGGTTCTGTATGAGCATGAAGATGTAAGGGGAAGAAATAGTAGTCAGTATTATATTTCTGCTGACCTGGAGCAATGAGGAGTCCCTAATGGGTCACAGTGCAACTCACTGATACTGAGACCAACATCAGAGGAAAACCATCTTAATACTGGACAGGATGCTCAGAAGTCTGGGTTTATTACTGCCTCTGCATTAGGGCTGTTTGACATCTGAAGAAATTACTTGATTCTTTCTGAATCTTAAAATCCCATTACTGAAGTGCAATTCTGTTAGGTATCGAAAGAGTTCAATTCAGTATGGTCAGTGCTTAGACATTCTAGTAATACTGGAGGAGAGTGATGGAGAATATTCAACAAACAAGCAGCATTTAATAGAATAAAAGCCATCTGAGAGCCAGCACCCTAGTCACTGAGTCTGTGGAGGGCTCCCCTGGTGCTGAAGTAGAGCGTGTGGTGAGCTGTTGAAGAGAATGGACACGATTTGGTTTTTGCAGAAGCCTCGTCTGTCCTGTCTGCTCAGGTTCTGTCAGACTCAGATTTTTTGAGGTACTACAGTAGAAAGTGAATTCTTATGTGAGGACATAATAAATATTTAGACTAGTTAATATGTAAGATATTTACGCATGATGTGATATAAAATGACTATAAAATTGGCTATCTAATAATTCTTTCCCTGAACTGTTAAGCTTACTGCTCAGTTAGGATATGAATATGCGTACATAATAGACAGGATTTGCTTTATCACACCTGAAGAGCCTCTACTTGTCATCTAGTCTCCCTTCTTAGACCAATAGAAGGGACAATTTTAGAGTACAATTAATTTAATCCTAATACAGGCTTTTAAAATACACTAGATGAATTGCAGCCAACAATTGCCCATTTCCTGCCCTTGACTGTAAAGGTACTGTAGATAATTTGCACACAAGGTGTATCCACTGTAAATGACTGAAGTTCAGCAGGATAAATTTAACTCATAGCGAAGCAATACGTAGGAAAAAATGTGCTGGGTTGCTGGTACTTCAGCTGCATCAGAAGGATAAACTATTCAGTAAATCCTGGAGGTACTGAGTTAGAAAAAAACCTACTGAAGCAATTCTGCATCAAAGGCAGCTCAGTTTCTGAGTTGTTTAGGCAGCACGTGTTGTTTCTGTAGACAAAAAGGCCAGAGAATTCTTCCCTTTGGATAAAGGAATCCAGGAGTACCTAAGCATACAGGAGAGCACCAGTGCTGAACTAGCATTGGACAATAGGAGACTGCCTTAAGTGCTGAGTATTGCTGCTACTGCTCCAAAAGGCAGATCAATACAAATTCAAGAAATTATATTTTTATTTGTATGTCTCTAAGCAGGCTGATAACATACTTCAGTCAAAGAGCAAGTCTGAGGAGCACAGTCTCTCTCAGTGTCTCATCACTCACAGTAAAGAATTTCTTCCTAATATCTAATCTAAATTACCCTTTTTCAGTTTAAAGCCATTCCTCCTTGTTCTGTCTCTACATGGCCTTGTAAAAAGTCCCTCTCCAGATTTTTTGCAGACACCTTTTAGGTACTAGATGGGTCCTCTAACAAATATCACCTCTTTAATGTTAAAAATACTGGAAAACAGACCACAGTTTTATTCTTGCTCTGCTGAGTTTTGTTTATAGGTGCTTATATTTAGGAAATCTTAAAAGCAAACTGAAATACAGAAGAAAAACATTGTTTCATCATTATGGTGATCAGGGTTATATCACACTTTTTAAAGAGAGAGATTTCCTATAATATTTTGTTAATCTAATAAAGTTTATAAAGCATTTGAAAATTAATAGATACTGCAAGCTATTTATGTATTTGATACTAAGAAGTAATGCTTATATCCTAAACTAGATCTGTTTTTTTGTGACTGCATTGTCTTTTTAATGGTTCTTTGGAGAGCTGGCTGTGTATGAATATGAATATGAGTATGAATATGGTGTATATGAATACAAACCAAACATTGCTGAAATTTACTTTCTAAATAGCAAAGTTCTGACATTAGTTTGAAATGAGAGGAACCTTTTGAACAGGGAACATATGCTTTGTGTTTTAGGTTCTGAATCTGATTACAACACTAATCTATTTTTCAGAAATGGGTGGAGCACATTTTTTAAATTAAAACTTAAAATTAAAAGGCATGTTTTAAAAACATAATAGAGGCAGTTGGAATTACTCACTTTCTGGTTCCAAACGAAGTTCTAGTTCTGCCTCTGCAGTCTTGACCTGAGAAATGTAACTGTTAATGTTAAATTTTAATGCACAGGAGGAAAAGTGGAGAATTAAATGTTCTCACTGGCAGAATTTTCCCATCCTAAATTTTTTCATTGATTTCTTCTGCCAAAAAAAAAAATCATAAATTTTTCTTCAGCCAGAAAATGTCTTTTTTACATAGAAGAGCTGGACATCACAGCACTTACTTTCCTACCTGAGATACTGATAGGATGATGGGGAATTTAAAGCATAGTTCTAGTCCTTGTGCACTGAACAAGCCATGCTGTTTCACATTTAAAACTCAAAAGCTCAATATAAAAAAATTAATGTTTGTTGCTAATATCTAAATGTAGTGTCTATGTAAAAATTACAGAAAATTAAGCATTAAAATTGCTACAGGGATTTCTTTTCCAATTCTTTGGCATTTTAGACTAACACAGGCAGTGGAATTAATTGTTTTTCCTGGGTTTGTGCATGGCAAGTAGAATTGTTTATGAAGTCTAATCAACACAAGAATATTTTGCTGTTATGTCTGTTTTGTCTTGCAAAAACTTCTGCTCCTGGCAGATGTATGTGGACTTTCAAAAGCCCCAGTACAGCTACAACGGTACTGGCAGTCTAACCCACTTGACATCCTATTTCGTTGTTGGACCTCTTTGACCATTGAAAGTTTTCTCTGCCCATTGAGAATTTGCTGGAACAACGTGTTTTGGGTTCAGAAAAGTTCTAAATTCCAGTTAAAACAGTATAACTGAAAGCCTAATTTTGAAATTTGAAACACTTAGAATTGGTGTTTAAAAAAGAAAAAAAAGTCTTACTGTAATTTTAAAATACAGAATAGTTTTGCAGGTTGGATATTTTATAAGTTGAAGCATTTTAAGTATTTGTTTTAAAAGATTTAAATTCAATTAAACACCTGCCAATTTAGTGTTCAGCTGAATTTTAGCCAGCATCATCTTAAATTGTAAATTAACCAGAAGCATTCCTCAGCACATACACAAACAGATGGAGAAGTTTTTCTGTATTTTACACTTCATGTTTGTGTTAATTAACGTATAATGGAGCCACTATTAGAAGAAGATGGGGAAGCTGTTGCACCATGTATGTTTGACTGTCTAACTTTGGATACTTAGATTAGAGCCTGAATTCATTTAGGCTGGAGGCAAACTTGGGTACCCTATCTCCTCCCTCCTTAGAGGCACCTACTTTCTCTCTTTGCAGCAGGATCCGGTGAAGTACGTGATGTGAATAATTCCTTGGTATTTCTAAGAGCAGTTCTGTCACATGTTAACTAGCCACAAATGGCTTCATGTCAAAACACATGTACTACACTCACCAACTCATCCACTGGTGTTGCTTTGATCTCCTCTAGGGTAGGCTCCAGCTTACATACCCACGCTTCAATCCTAACTATAGAAATGTCTGTATGGTTCTTCTGTACCAGCTGGATCTGGTGACCTGCAGTATGGGTGTAATACCATCAGTGTATTGAGTACACTGCAATCTATATTCCCTGATTAACTACTCTAGGATGCTTATGAGGTGTACTGAAAAGTGGTGGGGAACAGGGGAAGCAGGAAGATGTCCCAGCAGTATACTACGGAAGCCATTCTCCATTCAGTTTTGAGTAGGGTTTTTTTAATTTCAGGATATGTTCATTGTTACACAAAAGACAACCACATGTAACAGTATTAGTGTTCAACCTGATTAATTCCTGTGTCTTTAATCTTTTACTTTGAGCACTGGAGTTCACCAAATTATTTAATGCTGTGTTGTGCTGTGATGCATATGCTGACATTCCAGTAATTTGTTGTCCATAGGAATTGTTGCAAATAGCTATTAGCTCACTGGGCTAATACTTTCTGTAGTAATATTTTTAGAGCAGCTTGTACAGTATAATTCATCAAACAATTAAGATTTTTAGTCAGTTAAGTAGTAAGTATTACAAAATTAGATTTAGTCTTAATTCACAAGACTCAAACATTCAGAGGTGAATACATGGGAGTTTTGGCTTACAAATGTAAAATGTCAGCAAAAAAATAAATAATACAGCTTCAGTAGAAGAGACCATGGCATAATTAATAAAACAATATTCAACCCTCATTTAAAGAAAATCATGAAATGGCAAGGCTGCTTGGAGCAGATTCAGTTCACTGAGGTAAAAAAAAAAAAAAAAAAACTCATTTCTTCCTGTAACTTTTTTGTGACAATTAAAACTCCTATGTCCCAATCAAAAACAGGTTTACAAAGTGGTTTTCTAGCCACAGCAATTGTAGTCTCTGTAGATAACCTCTGTCCTGCTGTCTTTGCAGAAAGAACACTGAGGTACGTCAGTGATGTCCTGTGACATAAACACACAGTGCGAGCTCAGGTTGATGCACGTTTGGTAATGATTTCACTTGCAAGCCAGCATGCTGTACTTCAATGGGAAGCTACATGTATGTGTCATATCTAAGTGCACATTTCAGAGTGGACTTCTGCTGTTGCATTCATTAATTGTTTGCAGAAATGCACTGCACTGCTGAAAAGGAGGCTAGAAGTGGAGGGAAATAACATTTGAACTTGGCTAGCAACCTGTTGAAGTATGTCTTTTTGCCTGCACTTGATCACCTGTTTGTCCCTTTCTACCCTTTCTGTAGAGTTAAATGGGATTACCATTTAATCGGAATTCAAGCAGCCGTTGAAGCATGAACAAATATGTTATTATTTATTGCATACACTTTCTCCAGTGGCAAAAGATTATTTTTTTTTTACTTATTATTGATTTTAAAAGAAAATTGCCTTGGACTTCACAATAAGAATTTAAGCAGATTCTAAAATTGTTATATTATTGAGAGAAAATGTGGACTAGTGTTGAATTGTACTGGTTTGTCATTTAAGGAACAAGAAGACCCCTATTGGCATTTGAAGACTACAAGTGGAGGTAGGGGGGAAACTCAGGAATCAGTAAATCTAAGAAATTTAACCCAAATCACCAGAATCTTTATAATTGTGGTTTGCATTCACCCTTGTCAGTACTAGCTACTGGTAGTTTCATATGCTGATTTCTTTATGGGCATTACAGACTGTAGCTGCCAAAACACTTTTCTAATGTAACTTTTCTAGTGACACAAGGGCAGCTTTGGCTGCACTGGCCATGAAATGATGGAGTTCAAGATCCTTAGAGCAGCATGGTGGGCGCACAACAAGCTCACTACCCTGGACTTCAGGAGAGCAGACTTTGGCCTCTTCAGAGATCTGCTTGGTAGAGCCCTAGAAGGAAGAAGGACCCAAGAAAGCTAGTTAATATTCAAGGATCACCTCCTCCAAGCTCAGGAGTGATGCGTCCCAACAAAGAGGAAGCCAGGCAAAAAAACTGGGATGAACAAGGATGAACAAGGAGCTCCTGGACAAACTCCAGCGTAAAAAAGAAGAGGAAGCAAGGACGGGTAGCCTAGGAGGAGTGACTTTTTTACCTCAGTCTTGGTAAGTGCTCCAGCCACACTGGTAGAGTCACAGACCGCAAAGGAAGGGACTGAGAGAATAAAGTGCTTCTCACTGTAAGAGAAGATTGGGTTTGAGAACATCTAAGGAGCCTGAAGGTGCACAAGTCTGTGGGACTTGACGAGATACATCAGCAGGAACTGGCAGATATAGTTGCCAAACCATTTTCCATCATATTTGAGTTCTAAGGCACATGCCAAATTAAGGAAGTGACTGGTGACAGCCAGCATGGCTTCACTAAGGGCAAATTGTGCCTGACAAGTTTGCTGGCCTTCTGAGTCACAGCACTGGTGGATAAGCAAAGAGTGACTGACATCAGCTACCTGGACTTGTGCAAAGCATTTGACACTGTCCCACTCAACAGCCCTTTCTCTAAACTGGAGAGACTATTCAATGGATAAGGAATTGTCTGGATGGTCACAATCAAAGAGTTGCTGTCAATTGCTCAATGTCCAAGTAGAGATCAGTGAAGAGTGGTGTTCCTCAGGGGCTGGTGTTGGGACTGATCCTGTTCAACATCTTTGTTGGTGACATGGACAGCAGGATTGAGTGCACCCTCAGCAAGCTTGCCAGCAACAGCAAGCTGTGTGATCTGGTCGACATGCTGAGGGAAGGGATGCTATCCAGAGGCACCTGGAGATTCCTCATGAAGTTCAACAAGGCCAAGTGCAAGGTCCTGCACCTGGGTCAGGGCAATCGCTTGTGCAAATACAGGCTGGGTGGAGAAGTGATTAAGAGCACTCTGGGGAGAAGGACTTGGGTGTTGGTGCACGAGAAGTTCAACATGACCAAGTACTGGGTGCTTGCAGCCCAGAAACCCAACCGTATCCTGGGCTACATGAAAAGGAGCGTGACCAGTAGGTCAAGGAAGGTGATCCTGCCCCTCTACTCTGCTCTCATGAGACCCCACCTGTGTTCAGCTCTGGAACACTCAATATAAGAATGGACCTGTTGGAGCAAGTTCAGAGGAGGCCACGAAGATGATCAGAGGGCTGGAGCACCTCTCCTATGAAGACAAGCTGTGAGAGACTTGGGGTTGTTCAGCCTGGAGAAGAGGAGGCTCAGGGGACACCTTATAGCAGCCTTCCAATCAATACCTAAAGACAGCCTACAGGAAATCTGGAAGTGAATTTTTTAAAGAGCAGATAGTGATAGGACAAGGGGGAATGGCTTTAAACTGGAAAAGGGGAGATTTAGATTAGGTTTAAGGAAGAAATAATTCACTATCAGGGTGATGAGGCACTGGCACAGGTTCCCCAGAGAAGCTGTGGCTGCTCCATCCCTGGCAGTGTTCAAGGCCAGGTTGGACAGGGCTTGGAGCAACCTGGTCTAGTGGAAGGTGTCCCTGCCCAGTGGCAGGGGTTGGAACTGGATGATCTTTAAGATCCCTTCCAACCCAAACCATACTATGATTCCATGAAAGTTTTTCACAAAAGCCTGTAAAAATCACTCAGCAGTGACCCTTTTTGACTGCAAATCCATGGGCTACAGTTTCTTTTCTGTCAGTGCTTGGAGTTCAGAGCCGCTGGTTGGCAGAATCTCCCCAGGTCTGAGAAAGAATTTTGGTATTAGAACTGAGCTGAGCTGCATATCTAGAACACTCAGAAGCACACAGTTCAGGTGATACCCCAATGTGGCCATCAATGGTTAGCTTGGAAGCATGGGCCCAATAAGCAAGGTAGTCTTGCAGTGGTTGTTGTGTGCTGTTGTCTCTTTCCTGGCTGCATGCTTGGGTGCAGGTTAGCACATGCTGTGCTGGCTCAGGACTGCATGTGCAGCTGCAGGGTTGGAGGGACACAGCCAGGGAAGGGCTGTGTCATCCCCTTGTGAGCTCCCAGGTCTCTCTTCTAGTCTGTGGCCAGTTTTCAGTCTGCTTGAAAGGAACCTCCTTTCTGCATATCTTTGACTGTCCCATTTGGCTGACACTGGATCGAAGGCACAAAACTTCACCACCTAGATACAACTAGCACAGTTACTCTGCTTATGTGTGAGCCTGTCTTGATAAATCTGGCCTAAAAAGGCTGAATGAGGAAAATCTCATTGCATTCAATCAGATCATTGTGCAATGAAATAAAGAAAATATTTAGTCCCTCCTGTGGCAGTACTGTACCGGTCACAGTGATTATCCTGTTTTAAAAACCACAAGTCACTGAAGGAGAAACAATCAGCATTTATCATCTCGGAAGCTGCTAGAGCCAAGAGCTGCAAATTTTAAGAATGCTTTTCCATTCAAAGTGTTTTATGAGGTGCGCTGCAGCTGTGAGCTAGTTACGAGCAGGCACCTGAAATATCTGAAAAAATAAATACTGATACATCTGAAATGTATCCAGTGAAATAAGTGCAGTGTAAAGAGATATGAAAGAAAGAAATGATATTAAATGTGTATCCTGAGATATTATTTCCTCATTTTCACTATAGATAATATTAAAAATAGGAGAAGATGGTATGTCTTGGGGAGATAAAATTTTGTTGTGGGGTGCTTTTATTTGGTATTGCTCTATAGCTTTTTTGCTTGCTATGCAGCTCTTCATACAGTTTTTTAAGGCAAGCTTTTGACTTTCGAGGACTGTTTTTTCCAAAGACCAATCCTGGCTTTATTCAAACTCCATGGAGATTAATGTGAGCTGCTGGGTTTTCTTACCTGTATTGAATTAGCCAGGTGCTGTGATGTCGGACTTTATTCAGGACTGGCAACCTCCTCTATGGATATTTTAGATTCAAGAAGATGAGGCAAGTGCTCTAAAGGCGCCACTGCTGTGGTTTCTTGGGATTTTTTAGCCTGAGGGAATTTTTGAATAGTGAGTTACTTGCTTTGTAGTTCTGCTGTTAGAAAGAAAACAAAACCCTAAGCCAGAGAGAAGTAGCATGAGTTGTGCGTGTTTCTGCCCAGGCACTGGTGCCCAGGCAGTAGTAATGCATTAGCTTCTTAACTAAAAATAAATTTAGTTCCATAGAAAAGAGATGTTAGATGCAGTTGACATCTGTTACAGCAACTTCATTACATATCTGTGCTTCTTTGGGGAGGTTCAGTGAAAGAGTAAGAGAAATTAACTGAAAATGACTTAAAAAGTGTTAAGGAAAGTTAAAAGAGGATAATGCAGGCAATACCACTATTGATTCCACCCATCCCCAGCTTCTGTTTCTCACCGAGAGAAACTACATGGATGAGAGCAAAATCAAAGAAACAGAAGTAGGGATAATGGATGCGTACATGAGGGTTTTCCTCTTCTCAGTATGCCATACACATAAAACAGACACTGGCCAGTACAGTGGTGACCTGAGTTTGTAGTGCATTGTGTCCAGTTTGGGACTAACAGCGATGAAGCTGTTGAAGAGAGAAAACTCTTTCTCTGAGGCTTTGAGACTGTAGCCTCCAAATCCTCATATAAGCATGTCTACTTTTATTCTTAAAATAGTAGTTGCTTTATATACTAAATAGTCAAGAGAGAGAAGGTGGAAGAGTGGTACAGGAAGTAGGGGCCACTGAGTTAAATAAATAATAAGAAGAATAGCTTTATGGGTTCAAATCATCTGACCCATAAATTGAGAAGCAGGTTTTTTGTTACAGAAAGCATTGTATAGACAATCATAAGGGACTAAGTTATAAAAGAGAAAGTCGTTTTCGAGAGAATAATTGGGAACTAATAGGTAAATCTGGGACCCTTGCAAATGGAGTAATCAAGGTCTTAAATGTGAGCCAGAAATACATTGGGTAAATGCAAAATTATTAGCACTACTTAAAAGTGGTTTGTACTTAGTGTTGTATAGGCCAGTCCTTAATTTCACTGCCTTTTCTACTGCACTAAGTTAATCAGAGCTGTCAGTGTGCTTACAAATTGCCCATTTTAAACTATTCTTACCATTTATTGTAGTTACGTGATCGTATTCATCTTCCTAAATGCTCTTTCTACTCAGATCTTTAGCTTTCTCTGTGGGTCTGCAAAAATTATTGTCATTGCTTCTGAGGCTCCAGACAGCATTCATAGAATTCTCTGGGGAAGTTTTACTTGTTCCATTGTTCTGCTTTGGTGACATTTCTTGTTTTATTACCATGCCACTGATCAGCTGGTTGCTATTGTCCTAAATATGCCTTTATATAAAGTAGTCTGAGGTTTCTAATTTCTGGACTTTGCATACACATCCAGGTTTGCAAGAGTTAGTAAACAATTTTCATGACTGGATGGACCATTTTTCTTGTACAACTGTAGAGCTTACCACTTATAGCTTCTCTTCTCTCTACCCTTTTTTATTTGTGGTTCTAATAAATACCAGGAACATCAGATTCCCTTCCTTAATCTGGCTGTTTTAAAGTTAAGAGGTTTAGAAAGTGGTCTCTAGTCCTCAGACGATTGCTAGTTTCTTCTCCCTTTGAAGTGTTACTAAGTCAGGAAAGTAAAGAGGCTTGATCTTTCTTTAGTGCATTCAGGCGGAGTCCTGTCAGCATGTGAACAAATAGATTGAAAACATTTTGTTCTGATCCCAGGAAGCAAACGGATTCTCTGCTCTTCTCCACACCCTCTTTTCAATTACAGCAGACCCGTGACCAATGCTTCACGTTCAAGGACCTGCACTTCTGCTTGAGTCCCTGTGGACATACAGCCTGTGGGTTGCTGTGCTGGGGTTAGTGCTGTGTTCACCTCCATGCTTGCCTGCTGTGTCTCCCCAGAGCTGTTCTGTCAAGGCCTGTAGTGCCACAATATGAGGCTCCAAAGGCAGTTCTTTGCATCCTGTGTGCTCAAGACATCTGAGAATTTCAGGAACTGAAGGAAGAGGCATGTGAAACAAACTGGTGATGGAGACTTTCCTTCCCTTACCCTCCCAGTACTCCTCACCCAGACAGGGTGAGCAGCAGTATCCACTTCCCTTAAGTATCATCCAGATTGCAGCACAATGTGGACAGCTAAAGCTCTTGTTCATATTGCACCTCTTTCTCATTTCTCTTCCCCTGGCACCTCAACCTGCCAGTTAAAAAGGTAAAGTCAAAGCAGTTGACTTCAAACCAAGAGCATCTTTTACAAATAGTTCAAGGCTTCTTTACAGTAATAGGAATAAAATGCTGCTGGCATATTTAATAAGTGCTCTCTTCAGTTGGTGCTTTTCACTCTGCCCTGAAAATTTGAAATGCAAGAGAAAATGTACTTCTGCTACAAAAAACATTCCATTAAATTTGGGCACTCCGTTTTCTGCTGGCAAGGAAGTGTCATGCAAGGTAGTTTGCATAATTAAGGTCAGGTCTTGCCAAGATGCAAAAGGTCAGAATTGAGGCACCTGAGAGGCGAAAGTTTTTCTAAAGATGCTTTTTTTCTCTGTTACCTAACAAATTTAGGAACAGAAGTGCCTCAATTCCAACACCAGTATTATTTTGACAGAATTCACCACAATCAGTTGTGTAAGTGGAATAAGTTATCTACTTATGTGTTTGCAGAATTGTCTCCCTCAATGCAGTAGGACTGGGTGAGATTAGTAATAAAGAATGGAAATAAAATGAGACTTGGGTTTGGAGAAATGTAGATTGAGATGCAAGGATGCAAATATCCATAATGGTAATACTGACCATGATGAAGATCTGTAAGTGAGCAGAGTGGTGAGTAGTGTAAGTGGTTAATAAATAAGCTAGAACAGCAGGAAACTGGTGAAACTTAGGCCAGGAAATTACTTTGCAGGGTAGTCCAGAAAGACAAGAGATTTTTCTGTTAGAATTTGACCTGCAGTGGTGCATTTGGTCCCCTGATCCTCAGACGCAGAGGGGCAAGCAAACAGAGAAAATTGGGAAGTGCAATGACTAACAAAATGGATGATTTACCTGAAAACTGAGACAGGGAGGAAGTGCTTGTAGCATTCTTGAGTGGGATGTAAGAAGAAACAAAATGTGATGTTAGAAAAAGCTGTTTCAACAAGGCTCAAAGGTAGGAATGTGCCAGGGAGGATGGCAGGGAATGTTGTATGTCCACATAATTATATGCCAAGCAAGATGTCGTGGCATTGTCAGGTAAGCTTTTCCAGGGTAGTGGTGGAAGCCCTGTCCCTTCAGATACTAAATCTTGTGTTAGAGAATTTCCTAAAGCAGGATTCATAGTGTGCAAAGGGGCAGATGCAAGAGTTTGGGAATGAAAATATCTGGGGGATATTTGAACTGCAGAGACTCTGTTTGGGCCGAAATTTTAAGATTTGCTTCATGCTATTGTCTGTGGGATGTGATTGTGATGCTTTTATTTCCTCCCTACAGCATTCAGTTCTGTCTACAGCAGGGCTTTAAAGCACTAGGGCTTTAAACCTAAGCAGGGCTCAGCAGCCACTGTAGGTCAGTGGTGATGCTGCACATGGAAAGTGGCTCAGAAAGTGTTTGATTGTGGTGGCACCTCCTGGCAAAGCACAGCCTTCCTGCACACAGGCATATGGTCCCTCACTTGCCGTGAACTTCAGTACCTCTGTGCATGCATGTGCATATGGAGGGAAAGGGGAAAACTGGCATTTTGTATGAAGACTTAAGTGCTGACTTACCCTTATACAGAGCTTGCAAGACATTATTTCCTTATAACAGTAAAGTGTTTTTGAGAAGAGCGTGAGCTTTGTTTCTTGCAAACATCTTACTGTACTTCCAGGCAGTAAACTGACTGCAAGGTAGGAGTTTGTCCCTGAGTTATCACTCTTACTTTATACACTAGTGTGTTTGGGGTTTTCAGTCCTTCTGTGTTTTCTTAGACTGTGAGAAGGATTTCGCTAGCTGAAGGATGTGATTAATTCATAAAAAGTAATGACTGTAATATCATTAGATTTTGTCCTCAGGGCACTGGCTTTGGAGACAACCACTGAACACTCATCATCCACAATAAGGAGGGCATTAGAGCTAGGACTGTTACTTTGTGTATGTTGACTAAAGTGACAATTGCAGTTACTGAATTTTAATACTAAAAGCACACTCAGAGTATGTACCAGTTACCATATGAAGAAGAAGGGAAAAATCTGTTCAAATTACCTCAAGTTAAATTGGAGGAAGATTCTGATGATTTCTTTGTTGTCTAGGACAGGAAGAAAGGAAGATTTAACAGTTATGATTTGAGCCTTAGGATACACAGCTGAAGCTGTGCTGAAGCAAAGCTCTGTTCCCTCCTTTTTTTTTTTTATTACCTATCAAATCGTATGTGTCCCAAATTACTTAGAACTAGAGAAGGCAATACATTGAATGGCGCTAACACGGGGGCGTAATTTTGCCATCTCTTAGCACTGGCCCTGTGAGGCATAGCAGTGGTGTCATTAGTCAGCTGTGTCTACGGTACCATTAATTGTAATGCCTTGAGTGAGAGGTGAGAGACGGGGTAGGTGTGACAGATATTCAAGAATAACTTCATGAGACGCTGAAGGGTGTTGTAATTTAGGCATCATCTGCACCATTTATGTTAAGGTGACACTACCGTGTGCATTGGCAGTTGACTGTATTACTCTGAGCAGTGCAAGGCATGATTTGCTGCTACCTGAGGAGAGACACTCCGTCTCTTGGCAGCAGGTCTTGAAGCTTCCAAATCTGCGTGCAGCAGAAGCAGATGTTTGTACCACATGTCTGAGCAGACCTGAGCTTTGCAGTCCGGCCAGTGTCCATTTGTGTCTCCTGGCAGGAAGCGCACTGGTGTAAATTGTGGTTCAGGTATTTCCTCTGATCCACAGGAGAGATTTATTTTCACACCTGCTACACAGACAAACACTTAGGGTGTTTGAGGCTGTCAAGACCTGCTGCCCTTCTTTCTGCAGTACAAGCTGCAGAGTACTAGAAATGTTTTGTAGCTGTTAAGGGTTACCAGTTACTGGACACGTACAGACTGAACTTTAGGCATAGCTGCTTGAAATAGCCAGAGGCCACACCACTGATCCTGGGCTATTCACCAGCACCAAACCCATGTTGTGTGTCTTTGTAGTTTCTCCTTGATTGTCCTTTGACAGACATGTTCTAACACATATGGGCTTTTGGGTGGGTGTGCTAAGCAGGGTCACAATGCCTCACACCCTGCAGCTTTTTGGAGTTTAGAAAACAGAAGTTTATGCTGAAAAATAATTGACAAATACCTGCTTACCATATTTTTCCATGAACCTTCATTTTATTTGTGAGTCTGTATAAAATGCATATGTTGAAAAAGAACCATCAACAATCACTTCAGATTGCATCTTTCTGGGTTTGTTTGCCTGATGGTGTTCCAGAGCGAAATCGTCCATTTTATCTTTCCTCAGGGACATGTACAGTCCTTCACAAGAGCTTTCAGACAGTTAGCTCTTGTATTGCAGCCCTCTGTGGTATCCATTTCTCATGGTTGTGGCTTTAACTCAACTGCTTTAGCTCATTTCCAGGGATCCAAAATAAACACTGGATCTCTCTTGCCACATGCTCCTCTTAACTCCTGCTAGCATTGCGGGGCTGAACAGATGACTCCCTCTGGAGATGGTCAGTGCTGCACCAGCCTCAGAGGAATTGTTGAGAAGTGAGGTAAGACACTCTTACCAAGGCAGAGCACGTAGGACTGATGAACAGTTTCCTGCTTGGATTCCAGCTGGCTGTGCAGTATTTAAAAACAAGATCTATGCTTGCTCACACAGAAGGACCCATCTTAGGGTGTGCACATTTAGTTTCCACATTTTCAAACTTCAGACACTTTGGATATCCGATCCCAATGTTTTCTTCTTTTTTCCTTTTCAGTAATTTTTGGCAGGCAAAACAAATAGGTTAGCATCAGCAGAACTCCTTTTTTGTTAAGCCATATGGCTTTTTGTTATGAACAAAAGCTCTATTTATTAATTTTTGTTTGTTTTGTGCAGTATCTAAAATACCATGGCATTTGGATTTCATGTTTTCTGGTCTGTATTTCACTGTTGAAGGCAGGCCAGCCTGTGATCGAAGTGCAGTGTTACGGATGCTTGCTGTCTTCTCTAAGTAGACTATTTTGGAGCTGCAAATGGGAGCTGAAAGTTTTCCAGAGTCAGGATGTTATAACTGAATCTGCTTTCTCTTCCAGACATAACCATGCAAATGGCTTGTGGGAGGCAACAGCTTAAAAGGTTGCACCTTCTGTACCTTCTTCCTTGCTTTCCGAAACCAAATGCAATGTTCAAAGTACTCATTGACAGGCTGTTTCGATGTGCACCTTATTGCTGGAGGAAATATTAACTTGTCAGCCCTTAAATGATTTTATTCTACTTTTATATCCCCAGTCATCTAAAGAACTGCCACCAGTTTTTAAACATACATGAAAGTCAAGTGATAGTATACATGAAGAAATGTCTGAAACGACGGCAGTCTAAAAACTCACATTTTTGAGCCTGGCATTTCCCATGTCATGGCCGCGATGCTGGGAAGTTTGTGGTCAACTTCCACTGATTCTTAAACAAAAAGAGCCCAGGCTAATTCTGTTCTTTTTAGTTACAGTTGCCTGGGATAGAAAGAGAGAGAAAAAACATCCCCCCAAAAGAGCAACATTCAAAGTAGATAAAGGTCAATAAATTATACTCATTTTTCTGTTATTGAAAATAACAGGATTTTTGAGTTCATTGACTGTCTGAGCACAATTAGAAACAAGTGTGTGACTGTAGCAGGATGTAATTACACCAGGGCAACACGAGCCTCCTGTTGCTATTTCTGCTGAAGTGTTTGGTCAAACCACTGCAGAATTTCTCAGCGGAAGTCACTCTCTAATGTCTGATCCTCTTTGTGTCTTCCAGCTTGCAGGGTATTTTTGGGTTTGTGTGTTAAGCTACAAACATGCAGAGTCATAACATTGATGTGAGAAAATCTACAGTGCAAACGGGAAGCAAGTACTGCCGTATCTTTCTTCTTGTGTGGGTTTTGTGCTAAGTACCAGCCTGTGTTCTGCAGACTGCTGCTTTGCAGCTCTGCTAATGTGCTACTGTTTGTAAGTTATTTTGATGGATGGTTGCAACTAGTCTTCAGACAGACCGGTCTACCAGGGAGGTGGAAGACAGGGCTTCACATCTCATTATTTTTTAACAAGATCCCTTTTTTGGTAGTTTTTGCTCTTTCAGATGAAGGAAGAAGAATCACAGAATCCCGGACTGGTTTGGGCTGCAAGGGACTTTTAAAGCTCATCTAATTGCAACCCCCTGCCATGGGCAGGGACACCTTCTACTAGACCAGGTTGCTGAAAGCCCCATCCAGCCTGGCCTTCAACACTTCCAGGGACGGGACAGCCACAGCTTCTCTGAGCAACATGCTCCATTGCCTCACTACCCTCGTACATACCCTTGTAAAAAATCCCTCTCCAGATTTCTTGAAAGGTGTAATGACCAAAAAGTGACTAATGCTGAGCAGAGTGTGTGCAGACTCCAAAGGAAAACCAGAGACTTGATACTGTTGCAGACAGGTTTTGAGCAGAAAGAATGAAGATGCCGAAAGGCTTTGATTCTAGTATCATTAGTCCTGGATAAGGGGACTGAGACTAAATACCTGGCTAATCTCATTGTTCTGTGAATTACTCAGTCTCTGTTACAGCTTCTCAAAGAGAAGCAACTAAGTTCTTTTGAATGCACCTTACAAGCTCTCTCTGCATCTGAATAATTTCAGGAGTATTCTCCTGAAAAATTATGCTTCATTGGCTAACTGCAGATAGAGTGTACCCATAAGTGTTTTCTTCCTCTAATTGCTGTCACTTCATAATTAATACACAATATGTAAGGGACCTGAATGAAACAGGTTGTTCCATGAGAAAAGTAAATGCTGTTTTCCAGCATGCCATTTATTTATTTAGCAAATGAAGCTGGGTACAGTGTCTGTGTGGAATCTGCTGTCTGCGGTGGTGAACAGCAGTGCTGTAGGGCATTTTTATATTACCATATTAAAAACCAGCATTCAGCAATCCACCCCTAATCTAGCGTCTGATCAGAAGTGATGGTGTCTTTCTGACACCATTAATTCCAACAGCAGAATAAATAAGTGTTCTTTCAGATTTTATGAGCAATTGAAAAATACCAGCTTTTCTTCTTTGTGGTCAATTGCAATTGACACAGACCTGATACTGACTGTTACTACATTAGCAGCTCCTTGTAACAAGCTCAGCTGTAAGGAAGGCACTTGCTTTTAGGAGATTTGTTGTCATTGGATACTGCAGTACTGATTTAAATTACTGGGAAGTGCTATTTTTACTGAAAGTCTGCTTCAGCCTCTGGCAATACCAGCTATTTCAGCACAGTTCCTGCCTCCTGTCCCTCCAGTTGGCATCTCTGTAGTCACAAAACCGAGTGCTGCCATTTGTTTACTTCCGTGCCCCCAAACTGCATTGTGGCACTGCTCACCCCTGACTCACTCACTTATTTGTGCTAAGAACAGTTGAGCTATCCTGCTAGACTGTATCCTACATGTCAACAAGGTGAGCATCTTCATGTCACCCCAGCTTATCTTTGGGATATTTCAGGAAAGATGCCCATTTATTTACTCCCAACTCCTGCTTTGCTGTGTAGCAAGTGCTGTGCAAAACAGCTGCGCTCACATGGCTTTGCGGATGTCAGGAAGGTACAGAGTGAGGCTGCTCTTTGTGCTGTGCAGTCCAGTCTCAGACAGTGTTGGTGGTGGGTCCTGACTGTCTCCTGCAGCAAAGCCTCATCTACATTAACAGCGCAGCAGTTTCTCTTGCACCATAAAGCCAAGGGCCAGATAGATGCCAATAGGCTGCAATCTGCCAGCTCATGGCACCTGGTACATGGCACTGCAAAGGAGCAGAGCCATGCAGAGGGCTTGTTCATCGCCGTTGGCAGCCTGCACTGAAGCTGTTGCTGAGTCAGGTGGCTCCCTGGAAGATTCATGCTGTTGCTGTGATCCCACAGATTTGCCGTCATGCAGCATGCAGAGTCCTGCAGGGGAAGAAAGCTGAGACTAGAGGATTTCCCCCTGTGGGGTGTTGGTAGCTTGTTAAATATGAGCTTCACACATCTTACAGGAACTGGAGCTTCATTCAGCAAATGGAGGTTACAGCAGAGCAGTGGATGAATGGCCAGGTGTGCTCTCCTCTTTTTCCTCTTCCTTTCCCACAACCGACGGAAAACTCCCATTTCTTTTGGGCAATAAACCCCTTCCTTTCTCCATAGACACTGGTCCTCTTTTCTCCTCCAGGGCAGGCAAGAGGCAGCTCTCTGCTCAAGATAGGTTGGCCAAGCCCCAGCACATTGCAGCGAGTTGTCCCTCTCTGGTATTGCCCGGACGACAGCACACCTTGTCTAAGTGTTCTGCTAATTTTTCCAGGTTTCGCATTCGTTCAGGAGTGAAATTCCAAAGCACTGCAGGGGCTAAGTGGTTTAAACACTTGCCCATACGATCCCATACATTGTGCCACTCATGACTGTCCAGCCTCAGGGAAGATCTTTTGGTAGTATTCTTAAATAGTTGCTTAATCTTAGACAAGACCTGAGCTGGACCCTGCTTAGCTTCCAAGGTCGGACAAGACTAAGTGTTCTCAGGGTGGTGACACCATAGGCAAAACATAGAGAGCATATGCAGCAACAAGCTGGTTCGCAGCAAAAGGAGCAGGATGCTTTCTTTCAAGGGCATTGAAAGGATATTCAAGATCTTTAACTTTTCCAGAATCTACTCCTACTGGAAATAGCCTGGTGGGGTAGTGGAGGGTGTGGGGAAATGTCTCCTCCATAGGGCAGAGAAGGATGTATGGTTTTTTGGATCAGTGACAGACCAGTGGTATTAGCTCTTTACCAGTTACATTTTTTTAAGTCATTTTTGCCAAGGACAAGTTGAGGTTTTCCCGTGTATAGAGCATTGTCATGTCCTAGTGAGAACCCCTGGCATGATGCTGATTTCCTTGAATGTCTGATGTGCGTATGAGCTGAAGAGCAGGGCTCTGGAACGTGCCAAGGCTATTGGAGCATGCACCAAGTTACCTAGTCGGTGTTGCAGGCTGCTGAGTTCACAAGTGGCTTCCTAGCAAAGTCCAGAATTGGTTTGGCAAACTCAGCACAGCATGTCTCACAGGTAGAGGTGTGCTTCTAGTGCTTGGCTCCTACGGTGCTGCAGAACTGCAATCCCCAGTGATTATTATTTCTTTGGAGGAGTAAACTCTTCTGTAGTGCATCTTCTGTGCATCTTCTGACAGCTTGTATCTTCTCCACATCTACACTGTACCCTGAGGTAATTTTTAAAACCCACTTAGCTTTCTCCACGGGGAATGTGTGACAAATATCCTTTGCACATTAAATTCTTAATCCAGAGATTTCCTGGCATCCCTGAGTAGCTTTTCTGTCAACAGCGAGCAGTTAGTTTGACCTGCCAGGTTTAGCATGTGCTTTTAGTGAGGGTCCCCAACCATGCTAGCACAGATTCACAAATTGTGATTAGTTGCCTAGCAAACACGAATAAGCTTAAACTCAGAGGAGGAGGAATGTTGGCTGCCTGCAAGCAAGGTGCCAGTTTTATGACCTTCAGAGTTTATTGCCCTTCCTAATTAAAATCCCAAACAATCTCCACCATTGCTTGCATTGGGAAACCTCCCATAAGTGTGGTGTAAGGTACTCAGTGTGACTGGGAACACACACAGGGCAGGTGGTGCAGGCTTTTTGTGCACAGAGCACAACTGGCAGTTGCAGGTTTAGCAGTTGTTTTCCTTCTCTGATTATTTATTTACATTTTTAGAATGACCTTGGATGGGGAATGACTGCTTACTCGACCCCATGTCCTTGCTTGCGCTTCCCCACAGTGGGAGCGGACTCACTTTGAAAGGTCCATGAGAGGGGGTTGGAACTGGATGATCTTGAGGTCCCTTCCAGTCCTAACTATTATGTGATTCTGTGATTGAAGACCTGTTTACGCTCAGTGACACAACATGAGTTACAAAAAGGCTTGTGTTCCCTAGTGCGATGGGGCAATATAAACTGATGCTCTTGGCTACCCTTCCTTTATGGGGAGAGAGTGGGCTGCAGCATTTGGCTTGCAATAGCATCGTGTACTTGTATCCAAAATACAAATTGTGCTAGCTCCCTGCCTGAATGTTTGAGAAATGAACATTAAGTCCTACCCTGCTGCAAGGGCCTGACTGTGTTTGATGAATCGGAGTCAGTGCTGGCAAAACGTAATTGCTCATAATTATGACAAATCATGCGCAATGCTGATACTGTGAACTACAAAGCTTTTGTCCACTGCTCCTTATCCAGCTGCTTAAAAAGCACTCCTGTTAAAGTGCATGAAGCTCAGAAACAGTCTTCAGGATCTGGTTGTTCACATTTTGTTGAGGGCACTGAAAAAAACTTGGTCTGTTTGAAGAGCTTGCTTCTGTTCCCCAGAGTTTCTTCTGATGTGGGGGAGCAGGAACTGGACTGCAGGACAGGGGATGGCTCAGCAGTGAAGCTAGATGAAAGCAAGGATGGCTATTAAAAGGAAGCCTAAGCATTGCTTTTGATCGGTGTCCTTAATAAAAATTCCTAGTGATGTTCATCCTTCCAGTAACGGCTGCAGGCATGTTGTTTACCTTCTTTCTGTATTATTGGACAATCTGTCTTTCTGGACTTCTTTTGGTTTTGCATTTTTTGCAGTAAGAAATGGTTTCTTGTACCTCATCAGAAGTGTTTGTTTCAGCAGATGCTAAAAAAGCGTGCATGCATGAGAGAGCACTCTACGTGTTATTCCACCTTGCAGGAGTGCAAAATTGCATGGACAAGAAGTAACTGCTGGAATGAATTGCCTTTGTTTTCTATGCACTGTATTACTTTGGTTTATGGTCAGTGCTGTCAGCATGTGGCAGTCATGTTTACAGAGCACCGCTAAGTCAAATATCCCAACTGGATATTTTAAAATGCTGGATACCTTCATAGCCACAGGCCTTTGGAGCTGTAATTGTTGAGATAAAGAGTGCTGCAATATGTGGGGTAGAGAATTTGATCCTCCGTCCAAGTACAGTGCCTTGGTTAGGTACACTGTCCTCGTCAAGGGGTGTCCCAACCCACTGTTGAGTATAAACCCTTGCTGAAGTAGGTAGCATGATCTGGCATGGCAGGTCTGATCACAAACCAAGTTCTTCTCAATAAATACTCTTTCTTTCTTTTCTGTCTTCCAGTGTCAAGATGGTGCTGATGTGGACCAGTGGGGACACATTCAAGACTGTTTACTTCATCTTGAATCAGGCCCCTTTCCAGTTCTCCATCTGTGGACTTCTGCAGGTTTTTGTGGACATTGCTATCCTGTTACAGGTTTACTTGTACAGCTACTACCCTCAGAAGCCCGTGCCCCACACTGCACACCCAGCGAGCACCAAGGCCCTGTGAGGCACTTAGCTGGACAGATTGCAGATCAACGGCACTGTGGAGTCAGCCATGGCAGCTCCTCTTTGCTTGTAAATACTCCTCTGTTGCGAGTTGAAGGCAGAAACGAGAACCAGAATTGAAAGTCTGGCTGCACTTCCAGCTTGTAAGGTTTTATTTTCAATAACTTGTTCTGTTTCAGACGTAGCTGTACAGAACTCTTTCTTGGTGGGGGAGGGGCACTTTATTTTTGCATATGTACCTATGAGCCTTATCAATTCACAAATGTTTGTATATTTAATCACAAGGGCTGGATGGTTTGTGTTTTTAATGCTATTTAAAAATGTTACATCACAGAAATTATAGGGTATTTTGTCTGGAACTTTTACCTATTTATATAATATAAAGTCTGTATGTTGGCAGGAAGTTTGTGGCATATGCTAGCATTCACTATCTCCACGATGTAGGAAAAAGTATTGAAGGCCAAATGCAGGAACTTTCACCTTTCTTTAAGAAGGGTGTCTGGTGAGCAGAGAAGGTGAGGGCAGGAGGCCCTGCAAAGAGGTGAGCAGCCAGAAATGAACCAGTCATACTCAGTGGAAAGCATCAGTGTGCTAAAGAGTGTGAATGGCCAGTGTTCACCCCCACTGCGGGATCAGTGTGGCAGGTGGACACATCAAGGAGATGATGCGGAGGGTCCGAGTATGGATGATGCTGGAGCCATGTTTAGAGCAGGCACAGCCAGTCAAGCAATAAGCCAAAAGGAGGAGCTAACAGGATACTGCAGGTAGCTGAGGTAGTCATGCTTTGAAAGGATGAGGTTTGGGAACAGTTCTTCCTGCCCTCAGGGGGAAACGACTGCTCCTACAGCTGTGTGCAGGACACTGCTGGGCTGTAGGACATCTTTCACAAACCAAGGGGCCATGAATGTTGCAAGTATTGCCAGGCAAGTATTTCTATGTGGTGACTGAGCCACAAAAGTAGAAGCAACTCCACTTCCAGTGCCTCAGAAGGGGAAGTGAAAAAGTTTTAAGACAGAGAAAAAGCCGCATCCTATGGAGTAAGACTAGCATCTGACAGCTTAATTTGTTAAGGCTGAGATTTATGTTTATGTTTTGTTTAATGCCAAACAAGAACCAGTTGATGTTTTGGAGTGTTTCTTGCGCTGACCCAAGGAAGGAGTCCATGTTTTTATTTTTCTGTTGCTTAAGATCTTCTAGGCTTTTAGAAGAATCAGCAGCCTGTACTTCAACAGAGGGACTGAAAAAGCTGAAAGAGCAGAGAGTTTATTTATAAATGTAGATGTTGCCTATAATGGCTGTTTGCCAGTGTAGGTCACTGTGCCCTTCCTGAGAACTATCTGCATGTGTATAACAGCTGCAGGAGGTGTGGACCTGCAGGGGCTGTTGCCCAGACCCTGGGCTTCTGCGAGCTGCTCTCATGAAACCACTGTGGTTGGTATGAGGCAGCCATAGCAAGATGCTGTCCCAGGAACAGCTATGCATGTGCTGCGTTCTTCTGGAGGCTCCCTCCCTGCTGCCCAGTGAATCCTGTCTGTCCACAAGCAAGGTGGTAGAGCAGGGACAGATTTTTGAGAATCACTTTTTCTCCAAGATTATCCCAAGAGCTCATGTTTTCTTACTGATGGCAGCAAGTCTGAGGTTTTAATAATTTCAGTGTGTAAATCAGATACTTCGCCACCCTGTTTTATTTGGGAACCTCATGATTTGAGTCTGGACTGTCTTCATTGGTGGCAAACTGTCCTCTGGAGGGAAAGCATTAGGAGGCTACATCAGTAAAGCATAGCTGAGGAGAGCTGCTGTTCTGAGGGCAGGCACAGAATGCTCTGCCCAGGCGCTGTCTCCATGCTCTTTGTTCAATACCATACTCTTTTAGGCCTGAAGTGACCTTACAAAGATGATATACCCGGAATGGCAGACTATGAATGTTTTGTTCCTCTCTTTTCTCCAATGTTCTGGTTGTGTTACAGGAACATCTGGGCTTTTATCTTTTTTAATTGAAAATTTACTTAACAACTGGCTTCTCTGGTATGCTGCTTTAATGAGGATTGTATTTCTACTGTATGCAAACAAATACTTTCTTGTGTGTTTTAATGGTCTGAAGGGTTTTTTTAATAACTTGTAATTGTAAGTTTTTTGTATATGGTGGTCTTTTTCTAATATTCTATGAAACGGGGATATAAGAAATAAATGGCTCTTGGGAAATATACTTCTGTATGTTATAGGCTCACCTGGGAGTGCACACTTTGGCCACCTCTTTGACTTTGAACTACAGGCATTACTGAGGATAAGACAACTGTTGTTTTTTCCTTTTGGGACTCTTTCTGGGGCAGTTTCTTCAGTCTGTCATCAGTACGCAAACCAGCGAGCTCTGCAGACCGGTCTCATTGGCACCAGAGCTGCAAATGCTGGAAGAGAAGCCAGTGGAACTATCTCTAATTTCATCTTCTGTATGTGGCATTTAACAAGGTAGGACTCTTGGCAAGGAACTCTTGAGCTTCATCTTGCAAGATAATTTAGGGGACAAAAGGTTACAGAACTTTGGTTTTGTTCTTTAATTGTCAGGAAGTATCTGTATCAATGATCACCTCAGAGAATAAGAAATCAATTACTTTAAATGCATCTTTTTGAATGTATGGCACATTTCATGGAGTTTATTCTCTCTGTCAGTTACAATGTTTTTTTTTAATAAAAATTACCTATTATATATTAATTGCAGTGTTGCTTTGTTTTGCTCAGCTGTAATATGCATGCTTCTTAACTCTTCTTATAAATTATCTAGAGCATTTTCTGTAGGAATAATTAGCATGCTTTTTCCTCCTGATAGGTGGGTAGGCACAAGGCATAAATTGTCCTGAGGTCATGATGCAGAGATTTTGGATTTCTGTTCCCTGCTGTTTTATACACCCTGGGCTAAACTTACCTTTGTAACCACCTTTTTATGCTTGTGATGCTCACAGTAAAACAAATTACTAACAGATTATTATGTAGCTTTAAAAAAAAGGAAATTCCTATATCATGCAAACTGTGGAAGAAGATCAAAGATGGGACACAGCTGAGGGACTTGCTCTTCATAACCTCTGCACGGAAGATGTGGAAACTGTTACGTCATGGCCAACTGCTGTGCCAAGAGGAGTCTTGACCTCTCTCCCTGTTGGTTCAGGACATGAAAACAAGCCAAGACAGTCAGCAAACAATGGCTTAGGACTTCAGACCCCATCCTGCCCCCTCTGTCCCAGTTTACGTGAATTTGGCTTTGCAGGTGCTGTCTTAGCTATGCTGGGAGACTGAGGGGCTTTGTTCAGCCTCAGATGGGCCAGCAGAACTGGATTTCTCCACCCATCAGCCCCTCCACCTGTGTCTTTTCTGCTCCAAGGTATCATACTCTCCTAAGGCTGTAGCTTTTTAGATGCCAGACCCTGTGAAAGCCAAGGATAATTTGCCCCCGTGAAGCATCTGCTTTGAGGCTGCCACAGATCATGCCTTTTCTGACCTCATCAGTGTGAAACAGTGACCTCTGCCTGGCTTACTGCTGAGGGGATGATAGCAGGGTCGTGTGTTTCTTATGTGCTTGTTCTTAATTGAGGTTGCTGTGAGGTGGGAGGTGGCTGTGCACGTGTGCTGTATGAGCAGGGTTTGTGTTTGTGCCATTCCCTCTAACTCTGTTCCTATACCAGTTACCACATCCTTAGCTCTCAAACACAGTTCAGGTTGTCAGGTGATTATTGTCACCAACTGCCAGAATTTGTATGTCCAGGCCCATGGGGGCTGCCACCGAGATGACTGTGTAGAAGAGGCAGCTTTGCTCACACACACTGAGTCTCTGTCCAATACGAGAGAGGAATTGTTTTCCATTGGGTCAAAACCAGTGTGCTACAACCCTGAAGCACTAGACTGTGTTTCAAGGAAACAGGTATAATTACCTGCTGGCACCAGCATGCATGCAGACAGCAGTGTAGCTTTTACTATAGTTGCAGATGTCGTGTGTGCCGTGTCAAAAGAAACAGCAACAACAAAACCAATGCTTTTTCAGTGGCTGATCAGAAGTAATAAGCATCACCCGTAACAACAGCTACACTGGGTAAAACTCACTCTCCTTTGGGTATCTTTTATGTCTGGCAATGTGTGCCTCACAACTTTATACAGCTTCCAAAAATAAGTCATTTAAAAGGTTCCTGGTTTGTATTTGTTTCCTCATCTGTCATCTCAATAGCTAGAATGAAACTTTATTAAAAGCCAGGCCTTGACTAACAGACATAATGAGTGGGTTTTGTCACTTTATTAAAACTCTGCATGCTGGAATTTATTATGTGCCTTTTGAAAAAATATAAAGAACTCACTATTGTACAACAATAGCAACTTGATGGAGCACAGCAGTAATGTGGTGTGTGTCATCAGTCTGTTTTTCTCACAGCTGCTAAGCTGCAGTTAGCTGTCCTGGTGCTGTTTTTTTCTGCTGCAGTGCCAAAAGCAGCATTCATTCATGATTATTTGCTAGCATGGCAAGCATGAAACTTCATTCTACAAGGATGTCTACCCCAACATGGGTCTTCTAAGAGAAAGCCAATGCTGTTGGCCATTCACTGGCCTCTCCACCTTCAGGAGATGTATTCTGCATCCTCTATGCACAGCAGCCATGATCATTGCTTTCACACCAGAGATGAAGCACTAAACCTCATGTTCCTGAACCAAAGTACCATGAAGGGTAAACTTGTGCGTTCGCTTGGTGAATCTGTTGGGTCCCACCCAAAGACTGAGCACACAAATGCTACCATAAAGTGTGCTGCCTGCCCCATGCTGCACTTTGCATTTAGCCAGCTGCAAAGCTGTATCCCTGATGCCAAACCTTAATAAGCCTTAATACAAGAAGTGCCTGCATCAGGATTAAAAGAATAATAAAGTTAAAATCGCTCATGAGTCACAGCAACCCAGTGCTGGTATTGCTTTGCCAAGAGTCTGAGTCAGCCCAGGCACCATCCACCAGCCCTTGGCCCTTCTCGCCTCTCACAAGGAGCAAATGTGCTGCCAGTGCTGGTGGGCTGTGAACAATAGATGGGCAGAGCCCTGGTGCATGCAGCTGCATTCAGTTTGCTTGTCATTCAACACAGCTGGGGCTTTGGAGATCCAGATGCAGTCTGCAGGATAGGGGGCTCAGTTTTGCTGCTTCCATCTCTTGCAGCACTTACCATGGAGCTGTATAACCTGGCCCGGTGACACCCTTGCGCTGCTCAGGGCTGTCTTGCCTGGCTGTGGCTGCTGTGAGACAGGGAGAGCTGGTTGCTTGGGACCCTGGCTGCAGCACTGGCATACGTGGCTTCACATCAGCAGGCAAAACACCACCTCCCCTCCGCAACCAAATCATCAGAGGCGCACGTTCAGCAGCAAAGCTTCTAATTTTTATTAAAATAAATGTAACCTTTTATTTTCCCTTGCTCCATTCCTATAAGGAATGGCTTAATACAGGAGTTTGCTAATGTAGGATTGGTGTTACAACATATGCTGAGGAAAAAATACCCAGACAAATCCATCTTCAATACATCAGCTTTTGTTTCCTTCCTGGCAGGAGGAGGTTATGCAGGGTGACACTGCATGGCTTTAATATAAATGGGGGCGTAGGTGCAAGAGGCAGTTGTGTTCCATTTCTCTCCATCCTCTGATCATATCCCACCTGTAGTAGCAGTGAAAGACCCAGACAGCGTGCTGACTTGGACCAGCTCCACAGCTCCATCAGGAGAGCTCGTGGGGCTGGCATCAGTAAAAAGCATGCTGATGCCACCATATGATTCATTTTCCCTTTAAATTGACTTAAATCTTTTGAGAATTAGGAAGAAAAGCCAGAACAATAATTCTAATTTTTAGATGACAGGATTGTCTTTTTCTTAGTAGGGGAAAAAAAATAAGAGACTACTCCTAACGCAGAGCACAGCTGCTACACTGCAGCTCAGGCCAGAACCCACTGAAAGCATCTCTTTCACTTCACTGGGTTTGGACTACTCCTGCTTGTACATGACTGCAGTCAGCGCAGCCATCACCACAGAGGAAGAGTACGCAGAGCTGGGACTCACTGCTGGTTTAACACTGACCATCCTTCCCTGCTTGGGCTGCATGTAGTTCAAGTTTACTTGTCTGTTGAACACATGGTTTCTGTACATGAGAGATGGGAACAGTTAATGGAAGTGGAGAGATGGCATGATATGTAAAGATATTTGTTATATTCAGCTGTTAGCAAAGCTAAAAAACCCCAAGTTGACATTCAGGAACATAGTCTGGAAGATTGTCTATGTATATTTCTGCCATGGGGCTAAGATACCAAGCTTAGGGTGGTAAATAAGCATATTTACTAAATAATGCATACCGCACTAGCACACAAGTCACAGCTGCCAGCTGGTGGCCAAGGCTGCGCTGCCTGATCCTTAAAACAGACAAACCCAAGCCCCTGGGAAGGATGAAGGGATGTTTCTGCCCTTCTCTGGCTTCACACCTTGGCTTGTCTGAGGTTTGTGCTCCTTGGTGGAGCTGCCGAAACAAACCTGCTTTGCACGGGCCACAACCCTTTCGCACGTGCAGTGTCACCGAGTAGGGACGAGGTGGCACGCTGGCTAATCTGCCGAATGGCACCTGGCACAGGCTCTGCTTCACAGGACATTCTCCTGCTTGGCTACGTTCAATGGCTCCTCCTTGGGGCTTGCCGAAACCACTTGTTCAATAGAAAAGAAAAGCCCTACGGAAAGCAATGGAGCAGAGCTGTACTTGGTTGGGATTCTAGGGCTGCTTTTCAGAGGGCCCTTAAGATCAAAAGTTGGTCTTTAGAGACAACCTTCTGTGTGTGTGTCTGCCCTCATTTCATTTATGCAGTTCAGGAGGTTTTTCTCGTAGAACTGACCCTCCTTGTTCACTGCTTCTTGTGCTGCCAACATATGTCTTCAAGCTGTTCAGTCAGCAACTTCTCTTGGCTTCCTGATCCCGTGCGAGCTGACCCTCCTGCCCAGCATCAGTTGGTGGGAATGTGACACCAAGTTCCTGTGCACTGTTACCACGTAGGAGTTCAGTGCTCTCTTCTAGCTGGCGCATCTGCCTGCTTGCTGCTCGTTGCTGCTGCTCCTTCAGCTCGCTGTAGGAACGGGAAAAGGTATGAAAGATGGACGTGACTGGGAAAGCCATCAGCAAAATCCCACTCAAGATACTGCTCAGGGCTACCACCTGTCCGGGGATGCTACGAGGCACCATGTCCCCATAGCCAACAGTGGTCATGGAGATCACAGCCCACCAGTAACTGGTGGGGACACTTGTGAATTCTTGCTTGGCTCCCAGTTCGCTCTCAGCCAAGTACACCAGCGGTGAGAAGAGGGCCATGGCGACGCAAAGGAAGAGCAGGAGCAGCCCGAACTCCCTGGTGCACCGGCGCACAGTGAGCCCCAGCGTCTGCAGCCCCAGCGAGTGCCGTGCCAACCTCATCACGTACAGGATGCGCAGAGCCCGCAGGAAACGCAGCACCAGGCCCACTCGTTCCAGGTACTTGTTCCCAGCTCCCCCACTGGGCTTGCTGCTGTTTTTTGTGGAGGCCATATCCACAATGAGAGAGATATAGAAAGGCAAGATGGCCAGGATGTCAATGATGTTGAGTGGGGTTTTCAGAAAAGCACACTTGTTCTCTGCCTGGATGGATCGCAGCAGGAACTCAAATGAAAACCACGCCACGCACACTGTCTCCAGCACAAAGATGTCATAGCACTTCTGTGAGCATTCACCCTGGGGAGAAGAGGAACAGGAAACACAGAAAAGGGGGGATAAAATGATTTAGCCACAGAGCACACTAAAGAAACAGAGTGGCAGTTCTTAAAGGAAAGCATCATGCGAAATAGATATAAATTGTAAGGTACCAAAGTAAATCATTGCTGCTGAGAGCAGCTGGAATGGATAACTAAAACCAGAGCTACTAGCTACATGTTTGGCTGCAGGACAGGTCAACAACACTCAGGAGTATCCAAGGCTGCCAAGAATATGGTGTGATATCAGCTGTCGGCCAGACAGCACACTGCTGAAAGGCCAGTGGCTCTCACCTCATTTCTAACCAAGCCTTTTAACACCCTTTAGAAATAATTAATACAGGATTCACAGATTTTAATAAACGGGTGATCCCTCCCTCCCTTCCTGATCAATAAATTGCTTAAAGCCAGCTCGTGAACACCTACAGCATTTTATGTCATGTGCTTGGAGTAATCTAGTATTCACAGAACATAGAATATTTTTTATATTCCAGTGAACATTTATTAACACACTAGCCCCGTAGTCAAAAGCTTATCTAAAGTATTGATGAATGTGGGTATTTCTAAAAGAAAAAGTACCTCAAGAATAGAGGGAGGGTCAGGAGAGGTAAGCTTTTTAAATTACCTCACCTGTAACAACTAATGATCGTGATGCCCTACGGTAGCTTTCTGAGGCACTGGAAGAGGTGCTCTTCCCTGCAGGCTCACTTAGTGGAAAATAAAGAGGGAACTCAGATTCTTTAGTTACAATGCCTATAAATGAGCCAGCCTTGGTGCACTGGAACAGCAATAAACAATAATGATGGTGATGGCTGCTCTTTGACTGTTAATTCAACAGCACGAATACTATGGCAATTCTCTGCTAACTCCAGCTGAATAATAATCAGCTTCTCTAAATAAACAGATTTTGATGTGGACAATTATAGGGCTAGTGCTGTTTCCTCTCTAAATGCTCATATAAAAGCGTTAATGCTCTGGGGGCTTGAAGTGGGAGGCAAGGGTATATTTGTTTAAGGGAAGTGTATATTTATTCAGTGAGCCAGTTTGAACAATTCATGAAAGCTCTCGTAAGCATGTAGGAGGCCATCCATGCTAGAGGGGTGTGTGACTCCCACTGGATGCAACAGGTATTAGGTACCAATGTAAAACCTCATTTTGCTCGCCTGTGCTAAATTATAGTAATAAAATATCACTCAAGAGTGGTGAGCCTATGTCAAGCTGGTTCCATTTCACCACTGGAGAAGCTGGCATAAATATAAACGGTTCTGCCCACATGCTCACCACAGGTGCCTTCTGCTAGGCAGAGCTGAGGAATTGTTTACTGCACAGCACCACATCCTGACTTCATCCCCCTCTTAAGTGTTTATGAACAGGTTTTTCCCTGTTTTGAAAGAAAACAGCAAGAGTGATGAGACTTTTGCTGTCTGCACTAACTACAGCATTCCCAAAAATCTTGGGGAGTGACTGGATACATGTTCCAAGGGCTGCTGCACTGTTGGCACCAACACCGTGTCATCACATTGAATGTACAGCCTTGTGATATCTCAATATACCCAAAATGCCGAGGCACCCTCCCCATTTCACTTACTAAGAGATTGAGACAATGACTAAAGTGATGTCAATAGAAAAAATAGAAAAAAGCTGGTCCTTGTATTAAACAAGAAGGCAGGTTGTAGTGCCTTGTATTTATAGATATTTTTAGTATTCCACTTTCAATTGGCATATGATGTACCTCCCACTGTTTCCCAAAGGGTCATGCTGATAGGGAGAGAAAAATTACTTGTTCTATTGAAACTGCTGTCAAGATTTAAAGCATATTGCAGGGAGGAAGGATAATCTTGTCTTACTGAGCTTACTGTAGCTCAGATAGACTGTCTTTAGCTTTCTAATTTTGATAGGTGTGAAAACTAGAAGGAGCTTAATTTATTTCTGCCTCACCAAACTAATTTGGTCATAAAAAGTATTTTTGTCACAATCATCATTCATGGGACAAAACATTTTGTTTATAGGGGCTTTGCTTCTATCACAGCATAATTAAGCTGTCAGGCGCTCCCATCAGATACAGAACCAAGATGCTTTCACACCACTGCACAAATCTGTCTCTGTGGGCCAGAGCCAAAGCTCACAAAGTCAAAGTCAGTGGAAGGACTCTGCCTGCACCACTGTAACTTCTCATCTTATTACCAAGAAACCAGCCATCACACCAATTTGGTCCCAGAGCCCTGCTGCCTGGGAATCTCTCATCAGGACGTGCTTATCTCACACGTAAGGGCAATGGCTGCAGGTGATTTGCAGCTCCTGATACTATCTTTCCACATGCACAAAAAGATCAGCCTGAGATGTTAGGAAGATGATCCATAGAAGAATAGCTATGGCTTGAGCAAAGTAGCCGCTATGGCAAGAAGGAAGAAACCCCGATGTGCAAATTTGCTTTCTCTGAAAGCTGCATCACTGCTTGGACCACCGTGTATGGAAACTAGGATGTAGTTCACCTTAAGAAACCTGTCAGGAAGCGTTCTGGATTCTGATGTGCATGTATCTGATTTTCATGCCACTAAAAGTTTAAGGAAAGTCAGAGAAGCCTATGTAGAATTTAGCCTTGGAATGGACCTACAAAGACATAAAGGCATTTAATAGCTAATTTGGCACCTAATTCCCCCAGCGCTCTCTATTTTGTGCATAAAGAAAGGAAACTCTCCAAAGTCCTTCTGCGTATGAGTTTCGGTGTGGGAGCAAACAGGAGTGAAAAAATGTTGCTCATTAACAGACGACCAATGGTGATGACTTTCAGAAGACTCTGATCTGCCCTCCCACACTCTGATATGTTTCTCCTGTGTAGGTTCACAAACCTACAGCTTTGCTATTTATGTCCCCAAGCTTCCCGCAGAACTACTTCAAAAATGCAAGTGCAAGAGCATCCTGGCAACCTTTGCTCAGCTGAGCACAAGGGGCTTGGCGGGATCTGCAGCATGGGTCATCCAACACAGCAGACCCAAGCTGCCCATCACTGTAATGAAGAGCTGAAATGTACTCCCATCCAGAGCTGATGCTGGGCTCTGGCTTTTCTCTGCTCTTCCCACTATCCACAGCTGACAGCTAACCCTGTGAATGCCGAAATGTTTACTTTCAGTAGAGCCAAGTGATAATTGCTCTGCCACACAGAGTTCATTTTAGTGGGATTAAAAAATCCCCCCTTTCAGCTAATGCATAATTACCTTCAGCAAAGTGCTAGTCTTTTGCAATGTTGTTATTAACCTATTGCAATTTGAACAAGCCAGGCGCAGTCCGAAGGCTGTCCTGAGAATAACAGGGTCTGAACAGGCTTTCAGAAAAGAGACCTGTGTGTCAATTAATCTGCTAGAGGCCTTTTTTTCACTAATTAAATGTCTTCCTGTCCCCTGCACCATGTTTCAATATCATCTAGGTATGACCTATTATTATCCTCGCATGAAATCAAGAGAGTAACAGCAAAAACATATTTCATGCTCTTTGGTTCTCTGAGCTGCAGCTGCTTTTCCTTGCAGCTTTTCCCCCTTCATTACAGCATTGCGAAAAAACAAACAAACAAACAAACAAAAAGGCAGGGTTTTTTCTTTGTAAAACTTTTAGCTATGTATTTGAGTCCAACCGGATGCTGTGACTCTGCTTAGGGTTTTGGCTGTTTCTTTTTTCCATTCAAGAAAACAAAACAAAAATGTGCAGAAAGACACACTCACAGATGGAAAAAAGCAATCAGGAATTAATCAGCCATTGGAGTAAGAAGAAAAAACAAGTCCTAACAAAATAGGATAGCATCCTGCCCAAAACAGGTCTGTATCAAATCTGTATTTTCACAAACAAGATCAAGCTACACCAGCTCATGGCCATAAACATGTACATTAATAACGACATACTGGTTTTTACTTTTCTGTAAGCAAAATAGCTAGCTCTCTAACTAACCAGATTTCTTCATCTTGTAATCTAATGGATACATTTTTATGATTATATTTTCATGTCTAGCTTTATAAAACTGGGCCACAGGAAAGCTCTTTTTTTAGCATTCAAACCAATTTGATTTCTTTTTCTCTTTTAGAGGTCTAAACAAAAAATAGCAGGAATGGCAAACAGAAAGGACACCCCCACTGCGCTTTTCTAGTATTAAAAGACTAACTTTTCTTTTTTTTTAATGGAAGTGTCCAAATCCCATGTAGATGAGGCCCTCAGTGACATGGTTTAGTGGTGGACTTGGCAGTCCTGGGGTAAAGGTTAGACTTGATGATCTTCAAGGTCTTTTCCAGCCTTGATTCTATGATTCTATGTAACCATGGCATTAAATAAACAGTATCTTAGGCTTTTGATTACAAAAAGCAGTGGTGTAGTAAAGATATATGGAAAAAAACGCTCATTACAAGATGTACATATTTATTTATATGTGTACATGTGGTTTTTTTTCAAACAGCAAGTAGGATTTTCTTTTCTTGTGCAGAAATTACTTGAGATGGTGAAATACCTGCAGTTGCAGAGGATTTTGAGGCCATTTACTAATGTCAGCTCAGGGCACAAGAAAAGAAGGGAGGTCTCAGTGAGTAGCTCTATGCAGTCAAATTAAAGTGAGTCTCCTTCACTAGGATCTGTAGAAATTTGCTGTCAGAAAGCCAACTGCAGTATATCTTCCTTCTGGAGAAACGTTTTCTTTGCCAGAGGCTCCTTTGGCAGCAGGAAAATTACAAAAAGGAAAGCCGGTAATCACTGGAGTTCAAATCCAGCTGCGCTCATTGCTCCCTACGGTCAGCCTCAAAACTGCAGGAACCTTTCGGAAACATTTTGGTCTGCCTTGCAGGGTCCCTTTCATTCGTACTTGCCTGGACTGTGCCTCAGAAAAATTCTCCACTGTGTGTTGTGTGACTTCTTGACCCTTCCTTTGGCCTCCTGAGAAGGAATGCTGATTTTCCTTTAGATTCTTGCAGGCTCTGACAGCACCAGCCCCCTCTGGCATTAGAAGATGTCAAAAGCCAGATCACCTCTACCCATCCCGGTTCTTGTGTTGCTTTGCACACACATTATTTTTCATGGTCAGCATCTCCACAGTACTTTCAAGGAAGAAGTTTCAATGCTGCCCACTTCTCCCTAATAGCAAAAATTCCCCCTCCCCCCCATCAAGCATGTATGTTAAGAAAACAACCCCTACAAAACCAAAACAAAAACCAAAAAATGAGATGCACTTCATATAAAAATACTTAGATAATCTTTAAATCATGACATTTCTACAATGGTATCTTTGTTCTCTTCCACTTGGCCCTTGTTATTTGGGCCTTTTGGGTCATGTATTTCAAGTATTTCTCCATGCACATCAGCTCAATTATTATTTTTTTTTTTAACAACAATGTGTAACTCAAAATTCTGATGTAATCAAGAATTTCAGGTTCAGCACCAGAAATCAGCATTAAGGGACCTGCAGATAAAGTCCCTGAGCCTGCTACACAAGATCTGCCCACAGCCTGGGCACAACACTGCAGAGAGCAAGCTCAGCACTCACGGTGTTCCCCTTGGATTTGCATGTGAGGCTGAGCCACCTGTTTCAATGAATGTCTGCAGGCAGAGCCAGAGGAGAGCACCCCCCTCTCCCTTTCAATTATTCAACAGCCCAACACTTGGAGCACTTCCCCAGCTTGGGAGAGACCCAGCTCCTTGCTTAAATTATTGGGTGCTGGGTCCCAGCCCTCTCTCGTCCCAGCTATCACAGTGAAATGAAGAAGCCTTCCCTGAGAAAAACTGCAGGAAAACAGTGGCATTCCCAGAAACATGCCTCCCAAACAAACACTGAAGATTCTGCTCACACTGGCTCTTTCTGATGAAAATCCACTTTCTGATGAAAGCATCCAGCTAATTTTCACAGCAGGGATGACTGCGTGACTCTTGTGATGTGGCCTACTGTTGGAAGGGCAGCATCTGACCCTGTCCTCAGACTCAGGCATGCTCCCGTCACCACTGACCACCTACAGACTTGGTGATTGTAATTCAGTACATCTGCTGTTAAAGCTAGGGTCAGGCTGAACTCACAGCAAGCCTGCTTTGAGTATTTCTTGTGCTCCTCAGCAGAGATGATTCAGCTACTGCACAGTCTGTCCTCAAAGCTGGCTGGCTGTGAATTCAAAGTAAAGGTTTCTGTTTTTAAAGTCACCGAGGGGCCATGAAAGAGCTCTCTGCTTCTTGCTGTACACACTTTGATCTGTAACTAGAACTTAGTTCATGCTTCATCTTCAGCCCAGCTACTACAGAAGGTAACCTTGCCTTCAGCAGGGAGGGTTGTCACAAACAGTTTGCAGCCATGTTATGGGCACAAGACATGTGGCTCTTGTACAATTGTTCCTCACAACTTGTCTTCATAGAAGAGAAAAGGCAAGGAGGTGGGCAGCAGCAATACCTACTTTAGACATCTCTCTGGATTTCCTTTGATCACAAGACAGCAAAGTCCCAAATCACCACTTTTCAAAACCTCTCAGCCTCTCATTGTTGTTCTGCCAGTGAAGCTACAAATAAACATGGAATGCAAACAGGACTTTAGCCATGCACTGCCATAGCTTATGATCACCCTTGCAGACTAAATAGGTGGCAGACACAGATGGCACTCATGATCCAGGAGGCTGCAGAGGGAATTGGCTGTTTCCTTGAGTTACTGCCCAATCCACAAGCCGCCTGCTGCTTTGTGCCACCTCAGTCCCAAACTGCATGGCCAAAATTAGATGCTATAGGTAAGGACATAGTTTTCTCAGGCATAAATACTGAGCCTTGGGACCTGTTTAACTGCCACCTTTTCCCCTGCAAATGCTGTAGATATCTTAACAGCTGTACTCTGACTGCATGGATTTGGCATATACATCTGAATCATGGAGAAAGACACAGACACAGGGAATTTGATTAACTACCTACAGGCAAGACTGTTGTTGTGATACTAAGGCTGCCCTCCATTTCCCTGCCTCCTTTACTTACTGTCCCTGCCACATGCAGATACATGCTTTAGTCCACTGCCCTGCTTCTTTTTACCCGAGTAGAGTTGCTGGGAAGAACGGAAAGCAGGTAAGTAGCACTACAGATGCACAAAATGCCCTGTCATTAACATCTGCTTCTCAAACAGCTTTTCTCAAACCCACATCCACTTTTAGCACACATTTCTCCAAAAGCAACAGTATTTGTTAGAGGGAAATGAATGTTGACTGCCTCTACTTTATGGAAAGCAACCAAAAGCTAAACTCTGCAAGAAGCAAGAAACAGATTAAGAATAAAGCAGACAATAAATATCTATGAAACAGAACACAATCGAGTTGCCTGATTTTCAGATGCCTATCAGGAACAGCACAGCACCTCACCCAGAGAGGCTGGGGGGATGTAAGGACATCCAACACCTTAGAGCTCTCCAGACTCAGTGGCTGCAGCTGGGAGCCACTTGAAGGAACAGCATGTGCTCCAGCAGTCAGCTGCTCTATCTCCCAGTTTGATGGTACCACACACCAGGACAGAGGGGCTATACTGTCACTTGAGGAGTGGTGTACCCTGGTAACACTTTCTTTGAGGATACTTAAGACTCTGCTCCATTCTCACTGCCTAGTGACCTCCTCATGGGCTAGTATTCCCTTCACATTGTATGTCTTTGGTTTGTAATCTGCTTCACTACAATGAGTGTACATAGCTCTTCACAACGTGCAGTTTTCAGCCTTGAAACAAGCCTTGACACCAATCCTTTTGTTCACCAAATAAACACACACACAGAGACCAACCAACATTTGTATACAGAACTCCCTGATAGCTCCAAATATGTAAGTGAAGGATTCGATTTGTTCAAAACCCATCCGTGTCAAACAAGGATGATTGAAACCGGAATGAGTTGGGAGAGTAACTCAAGGTTACTTGAATGGCTAGTGGAATGGAAAACTTATCTTAAAAACAGACAATTAAATGCATTTGACTTGTTTACCGTCATCAAGTGAAGGCAGAAATGAGACATGTTTGCTGTCTATAAACATATCAAGGGGATGAAAATAAGCACTGTTTGATGGCACCGTAAAATGTTCTCATTCAGGGCTATCTGAATGACTGATAGCTGGAATTACTGCTATCTTCATCAACTACCTGTCTCTTTACAATCCACAGCTCAGCCCACAGAATGGAACATATGAGCATTCCTTAATCCTCTTCAGTGCAGAGTGAAATAGGATAAGTCACTGTCTGGTTATGGTACAACAGCTGACTTCGTTCAGGAGTGGCTGGGAAGTTCAACACCATCAGCTAAGTAATGGCAATCAGCGTGTGAGGTAGGAGTGAGAAGGACAGAGACTCAACATGCTCAGTTTGCACTAGCTGGTTGCAAAGAGAACCCATCACTAATCAAAAGGATGGTGTTGGCAGGAGAAGAAATAGCTACACCAGCTTTCAGAATCTGGACTCCAGAAGATACATGAGAATCAAAAAAAGCCCCCCTGCAAGAACAGGGAAGGCCAAAGACCATTTAAGATGAAGCTTCTTAGTTTCTGGAAATGGTGGTGCGATGTGGTACCCAGGACAACAGGGGGCTGCACTTAACTTCAGAGGACCCCTTCAAATCCCACCTGCCCACAATGTTCAACCAGCAAACAAAACAATGTGCTTGATGCTGCTGGAGCTGAGTGTTGAGGCATCTGAGATCCCTACCTGGCTTGTCCATGGCTTTCATCTGTGCATGTGTGTAAGACATTAAGCGGCTATTATTAATATGTAGAGAATTACAACCAATACGAATAAGAATAGATTTACTGCCATTTGTTTGAACAAATATTCTGAGTCAAAACACTGGTTTTGTACCTGGGGTCTGCTTCGGCGATTTTAGAACCCATCAGTGCCATTTGGAAATTGAAGACAAACAGCTACACAAGAAGACACAGGCCCATGGGAGCAAGGTATTGTATTTGAAACTCATCAACTCCCATGGCAATTGAGGCAGAATTTCACAGGCCACTGCCCATGTGGTGTTTGCTTCTGGCAGCTCTGCGCTGCAGCAGACCCCGTCTATGAGAAACACCCATGGGTCACACAACCTTTTAGGTGCGTCCGCGGCTCTCAGCCTGCTGGGCTTGGACCAGGCACAACCTGCACAGCCTGACCCAAGGGGATGCTCAGCACAGGGATTTGTGTATCACAGTCACTGCCATAGACAGGGGCAGTAATACAGAAAAAAGAATGATCATTTCACCAAGCAATGGTGTCCTCCAAAGAACAGCTTCACTTTAGAAACACTGATGTTCTTAGTGTTTCTGAGTAAAAACTACCTTGGATTTCTCTGTTCCCAGAATGTTTTTCTCAGTTTTGGCCCACTTTTTCACACAAATTAGAAGTAAAAAAAAACCCCAAGATTCTCATTAAGCATCAGAAGCCTCCTTGCTGACAAGTGTCCCTCTCCCCCTGATTTACATGAACTAGAAATGTTCCTCCTCAGCCCACTCTCTTTTCTAGCTCTGATAGAGGTATCATATCCCCCGAAGTTTGGAAACTACAATGTTTTTTTTTTTAAAAAGCCATTCTCTGTAAATCTAAGCAAATGCTTGATCCCGAACTTTTATGTGAAGAAGCCCAGTTACCTTCCAAATAGCGCATCTCCTGATTTCTGGAGAATAAACCTAGCTTCTATTTATTATGCTAGTGCTCTGGAGAGAAGAAAGACTCAGCTCTTGCTTGGAAAACCAATGGCACTTGGCACTTACAGCACACCTGCTTCTCATAAGTACTGCAGGACTGCAGAAATAAAGATGGGGGTTATCTTCCATAAGTGGCAGCATAAATCAGAACACTGCAGAACACTGCTGAGTCCTCGCCAAGGGCACTTAAGGTGCAGTTCCAACAGCTACCCAGGAATGACAACATGCTCCTCTGAAAGGACCAGCCCAAGAGAGGGCTGTTCTAGGAAGCAGTGGCATTCCCAACACTTTTACACCTACCCGCCACCTGGGAAAAGATGACGCTGTGGTGGCACCTGGCTGTGCTCACAGATACATGCAGATATACAGTGCGGAACCGTGGTCTTCCTAAACACAGCATCCTCTTTTCTGCATTGTCAAGCTTGTCCCACACTAGAAAGAAATCTCAGACTTGTTCTTTTTTCCTCTTGCTTCCTAATTGTATTAATAGAACAACTGATTTTCAACAGCATTCTAAAAATATTTCCTTTATATTTCCCCCAGTTTTTCCCTTCTTTCAATCCCAGTTTTAGGAGCTATTCTCCTCGTCCCTTCCACTCATTGCAGATTCTGTTTTACTGACCCACATTAGTTTTACTGGTTCCTGCGCCCCTGCAATCTGCTACAAAATTTGGGGGTGTCTGTTTTTTTTCTCTTGGAGGAAAGGAGGACAGAGTCAAGCTTACACTTTGCTTCTTACATTTTTTTCCAAACTTCTTTTTTTCCCCTTCTCTTTCCCTTTATCCTATTATCTGAAAGTAAGTAAAGGATTTGCCAATGTTGCCTGTGGGTAGATTTGTTCTCCTGCTGGTAGTGGCTCAGTCACAGTTGGCAGTCTGCTATTGCATTGCCCTTGCACTGAAATGCTGTCAGCTGTACTCCTGCACTTCCAAAGTGGATGAATTTTTGCAAGGTGGATCTGACCACCATGAAAGCCAGCACTCATAGTTTGTCTTTCTGCTCAAGGCAACAGTTAACAGTGTTTCCTGTGACAGCAGTGCAGAATGTAAGAACTGCATGACTTACCTTGCATTAGCCAATATTTCTCTTGGGTACAAAGGCAAATAGCTGTGAATGGAGAGAAAATACCCACAGCTTCTGTGCACAGACACTTGCGGACCTTTCAGGAGGGTGCTGCAATTTCTGTTTTTTTGCCATCTCTGCCCAGCGCAGTGTGTGCCAGGTTTCCAACACAGCTCAGGATGTATTGGGTGGCCAGGACCTTCACACTATTCTCAGTATTTCCTATTTGTATCCAGGCTTAGAGAATGAGCTGGAGCAGAGAGAAAGGGAATGTGTATGTGTGTGCCTCCAAGGGAAGGTGAGGGTACGAGGGCTCTGCCAGTGAATGGCCAGAGGGTCGGGCTGACATGTATCCTGGTGAGCAGCCTGTTCCAGCTGTGGCATCCAGCTCAAGAGTGACGCATAAACTCAAGTCTGAACAGCAGCTAATACGGGGACTAAGCCCCACCAGCAACAAGTCCCAGCCACTGTTCACCCCTTGCAAACACAGTCAGTGCTGGACAAGATACTGTGGTCAGGATGCTGCCTTCACGGGGCCAGATTGATGCCATGTGACTCCTCTTCAGAGAGCTTCCAGGCTTCTGAGGTTTTCTGGCTGCCCTTGCCTTTAATCACAATTACGAATTGCCACTGCGCATTTCATCTTACTGATGACTTCAGGTCTGAATACACATGAGGGCCAAGGAAGCCCCAGACATACCGCATCCTTGCTGGCACCTCCTGCACAGGGGAACAGCACTCCTGCATGACTGAGCTGGGGACAGGACGGCAATTACTCAGTGACCTGTAAGGCTAGAAGGGGATCTTGAACTAATAATCCTCTGCAGAGCAGAGGATCTCACCAAGTGGTCATGAATCACACACAGAGTTTCAACTGAACTGAGATATAATGTTTAGAAGGACTGACAGAATGTATTTAAAAACTGTATGAGATGTACTCAAGCATCTCAAGAAAAAGGATTTCTGTTATTTACCCACTGTAATACACTATTTAGAGCATGAGTTTAACTGCAAGTTCCAGTTATTGTTCACTGTTGTCCAGCGACATTCTGTTATTCTGCTGTTCACTGCATTAAAAACTTTTCTAGTGTCTCACTATGAAGCAGATTTTTCAGATTTTAAATAATTCTTTTTACTATTTTTTTTTCCCAGTGTACCCACTTAATGGATATGAGTTTGGACACAGTATTTCAAGCCTCATGGTTTGCCTCTTAACTAGCATGTCAGATGGGAAATCATGTACCCTAGTTGTTCACCAGGGTCTCTAAATCCCCATTTCCCCAAAAGTGTCTTTTGTCTTGGGCTCTTTATGCTCTCTACACTTAGAGGTTGCACTCTCTGCTGATGAACATGCAGTTGCATCCCCATGTTCAAATCATAGAATCACAGTATAGTTAGGGTTGGATAGGACCTTAAGATCACAAAGTTGCAACCCCCCTGCCATGGGCAGGGACACCTCACACTAAACTATGTCACCCAAGGCTCTGTCCAACCTGGCCTTGAACAC
>JANHGB010047373.1:0-24356 GCA_026283785.1 Coracopsis vasa
CAGGTGTCCTGTCTCTGCTTCCTCCCGGCTTACCCTCCTCCCTGGCAGACCATGAGGTTCAGAAAGTCCTTGCTCAGAGTAAACATTACTGAGCAGCAACTAAAAACATCGGTGTTATCAGCTCTGTTCCTGGGCCGAAAGTCAAAAACACAGCACTGCACCAGCTACTATGGAGAAAAATGACTGCTACTGCTGAACCCAGGACAAGGGCACATGAAGTAATCACTTTCAATAATTTTCATCTACTTAAGGGTTGCTGTAGTCTTCCACATTGCATTAACAATAGCCTTCATGGTTCCTTTTCTTGAAGATAATATGGCTACCTATGCATCTTTGGAAGTGCAGCCCTGTGTATCTTTGATTTTCTGCAATACTGCTTGAAAGATGGAAATATCAAGCTGGATGACAGCTAATGAACTGAGTGTTGAATAGTTCATCACCTTGTTTTTACCAGAAATCATTTAGCAACAAATTTGAAATAATTGTCTGTGGTAGAATGAAATCACTTGCCTTTTCTGATAGAAGAGATGACACTAGTCAGGATGGCAACTCATGCTGGTTAAATTTGTCTTTCATGAAGTATTTTGTGAAAAAAAAAAACCCAGATCCATTGTGGATGAATTTGTGATGAACGCTGCTGATCATTGCAGCTTTGGCCCCATTGAGGAGTCAGAGGTCTGTTGTGAGTTACTGCTGATGACTGAATTTGTTGTTTGGTAAGGATTTAAACATGTGCCTTTCATCGTAAGACTATGACGAATCCTTTAGAGCTTTTCAATGCTTGTGTTGGAAACCTGTAGTTCCATCTCAGATCAGCAGGAAAACAGGATTTTGGTGCAATGCTGAGCACCCATCCTTTTCTACTGACAGAACAGTATATCTTACTCAGTACCAAGACTGATATGGTTCCTAATGGGACAATATCATAATCTTCTTAAGTGAATAAGCAGAGTCTGCATATCTTGTCAGTTTTATGGCCACAGCACATCTTGGGAGAGGCTCTAGAATTCAGCTCATACACAATTACAAGAAAATGAGGTAGTTGAACTGAAATTCTGTTGAGGTACCTTAATCAAAATATAAAAATATGATTGTCTTACTACTTTTGCCTGACATTGTTCATAATTTTCTTTGGAAAGCAGACACGGATTTCACACAGTGAATAATCCATGGAAAAAAATGTTTCATTATAAAGGCTCGGCAAGCCTAGCTAAAACAAAACAATTGGAAAAGCATACTTATAGAAAATTATACTTTAAAATAGGCTGTTCCATGCACTTTCTTATACATTCAGGCCTGATAGTGAATTTTTTCTGGTTTTATAATATGGAAGCTTTATGCATAATTATCACAAAGATATTTTTCATCACCATTTCATTCTTCACAAAACCCATGGTGTTTTTACTATGTAAAAATACAAGAATATACATGAAAGGCAATGAGATTATATTACAGTAGTTTCTGTTCTGTGATATGGCAGCAATCCTCAATTACTCATAGCAATCAGAAAAAATGTCTATGTAAGAGAAAAGCTGTAGAAGGAGTCTCCTGGGTTCCTGTTTTAAGTTCCCTGTAAATGCAGACTATTAGATCACAGAATCTAATTTGTAAATTTGATGGCTTATTTTCAACTATAAAGTTCTACTTTTTGTATTGTGAGCTAGGAGAGGGAAAAAGACCGGTGCAAAACTTTGAGTATGAATTTCAAGAAAATTTCTAACAGTACTTATTTGATTGATACGTTACTTCTTAAGATTAATACTTTCAAGGACAAATATCATTGTCACATCATTAACTTCAAAAACTTGATGTAATGATGGTTGAACAAGAATGAAAGGTATCTCACAGTCTGTGAAATGTTTGCCAGTTGATTTGCCAAAATTCTGAAATCAAAGAGACATAAATTTTTATTCTCCTCTGTTATGTGACTTGTTAACATAGCACCAGTGGCCTAGATCAGTATGCAGTATTTTATAGATTGTTCTAAGATGTTTTAACTCTTGTATTAAAACACATTCTTTGGCCAGATGTAGACAGTCTAGGTGAACACTGGAAAGGAAGAGAAGAGGGCATAAATCCAGGGTTCATAGAAGCAAATGAAGTGCCCAATGAACAATTATATGTACAACCAGTAGGAGAAGATGGTTTAGAATATTATACTTAAATATATCTTGAAGTTGTTTGGGATTCAGTTAGACTACACAAAAGCTGAAGCTTTGGGGGAAGGAGGTGTATTTTCATATAAGTATTTGATTTACCTAAACATCTGAAAAGAAAGTTATGATTTAATGGGTTGGAATTTTTTTGTTTGGTTTGTTATTTGGTTGTTTTTTACCCTAAATTGTCAGGATAGGTTTGAACACAACGATAAAGGAGAAATCATGAGTTTGAAATGGAGAATGTTGGTATTAATAAGAGCTGTAAAAACAATCAAGCTACTGTATTATATAACTGGCTAATAGAGGGAGAGGAAGCATTGTATTCAAAAGAAAGCATAGGTAGGTGACCAACAGGATTTCTGAAACATTTGATCTATGACCCATCTGGTTTTATTAGTGGTCAGGGCACAGAAAGGAAGACTTCTGTCAAGGAAAACATCTGGTGAAACACACCTGTGAGACATTACCAATTTGCAGGAAGATTGGCATCAATAATGAAAAAAAGTTCCAGAGGAATGGAGGAATAGAACTGGAATGAGAATTATTAGGGACTGTTAATAAAAAGCTAACAAGAATTTATGCTATATAGTGAGAATTCATCACATGGAAAAAACGGAGACGGAAGGCTGGATTTAGTATTCCATCAGAGAATGGTTGTGAATTACTAAATTGATCAGGCTTTGAAAAAGACAAATACAATCCTAGGAAATTTCAGCTGAAGTATTTCTGGTAGAAAGTTGAATAATCCCTACAATTCACAACTCTCCAGACAGCAAAAGGCCGTTTAGGAAGGCTTTGAGAAATACATTTATACAATGGTTTCTTTGCATTCCATATATATCACAGAGAGAGTTTCTCTGACAACCCTGAATAACTTTTCAAGTGATATCAGGGTGCGGTCAGTGAGATCAAGATTTATATCAACAACCTGAATAAAGTCCAGTATGGCCAGATAGAACCAAATCCATATGTTTCATAAATCCTTGCAAAACCAGATAGAACAAGCATCTGGTTTTGGAACTTGTGTAAATTGATTAAGATAATCACATATAAGTCATTTGAGATCCATGAAATCTGTACATGGCTGTCTGGAGTGATGTATGCCCTTCTGGAGTGGCAGCTGGAGCCACTATTCCTATGTGGGGACAACTGAATCATAGAGTCATAGAATAGTTAGGGTTGGAAAGGACCTTAAGATCATTGAGTTCCAACCCCCCTGCCATGGGCAGGGACACCTCACACTAAACCTTGTCACCCAAGGCTCTGTCCAGCCTGGCCTTGAACACCACCAGGGATGGAGCATCCACAGCTTCCCTGGGCAACCCATTCCAGTGCCTCAACACCCTAACAGTAAAGAACTTCTTCCTTATATCCAATCTAAACTTCCCCTGTTTACGTTTTAACCCGTTACCCCTTGTTCTATCTCTACAGTCCTTAATGAAGAGTCCCTCCCCAGCATCTTTATAGGCCCCCTTCAGATACTGGAAGGCTGCTATGAGATCTCCATGCAGCCTTCTCTTCTCCAGGCAGAACAGCCCCAAGTTTGTCAGCCTGTCTTCATATGGGAGGTGCTGCAGCCCCAGAAGCGGAATTTCAGTCCCAGGTTTGGCCATCTAATTGTCGATGTTCTTCATAGTCAACAGAGGTAATCGAAAGTTTGGAGGTCTATTTAGCTCACTGATTCCATGTCTTTTTTTAGAGAGGAAGTGTATTAGATTCTATTGACTTGATTGACTGGATGTTTCAAGACTTGAAGGGGAGTGAGAAATCTCATTTTTTGGCATTATAGATTAAATGTTTATGTTCATGACAAATGAGAAAATGCTTAGAAAGGGCATCAGTGACTGTTAAATTTCTATTTATAATTTCTTATTCTGTTTTAGACACTTTAAGTGAAAAATATAAAATAATCATGAAATGATAGTGCAAATTGTGAAATAGCAGTAGCAGAGAAGGTATCTCTCAGGCAAGTTCAGTTTAGGAAAGAATTGCCATGGCATAGACATACAGTTGCTGAGAAGTCAGATGAAATGTTTTTTCCCCTGATGCTCAGGACAAGGAAGGATGTCACTGCACAAACATGGATTTATGAGTGTGACTAATACAGAGGGATGCAGTTCTTTTCTTCAAATTAATGCTGACATATTCAAAGCTTAAACCCATGCTCAGGTGATGTAGATGCAATTGTGCAGGAATCTAGGCATTCCATTAACATCACCATTGTGTCTGTCCCTGTTCAGGATGCTACTCTAACATTTGTTGCTTGCTCTTTTCTCTCAACACTGAATGTTTTGAAAACTATAATAATTTCAATTTTCTCTTCTTACAAGTCATTATTCTTCTGGTTTTATTTCCTTTATTCACATGGGCTTTTTTTCTGCCCCTAATTCTCAGGTTTTATTTTTCTGTCACCCTTCCTGGACTTTCTTTTTCCCTGATTTTATTAAAACTTTAGGACAGTCTAGGTTGTGAAGACTGTAACTGTGCACCTGCAAAGAAAAAGAGAAGGGGTGGTGAGAATGTGCTTCAAAAGCAAGATCATTTAGTATAGCATTTCTAGGTGCATTTGTTATTCAGAAACAGAAAGAAGGGAGATGTGCTGTGCTGTATGGTACCCAAGTCAGTGACAATCAAAGAACAGAATCCATGGTGTTAAGTAGTATAGGACAACACCAGAATTCATTTTCACCTTTGCTTGCTTCCCTTGCTCTTTCTTTGGTGATATTTCAGAGCTACAGTTTAAATCCATTGGAGTTACCTTCAAACATGGACATTAATTATAGCTCATTTCTGTTTTTAAGCTCTCCCCTTTCCCTTTCCCTTCTGCCCACTGCAGGAATGAGAAACATGCCTTTTTAATGAAAGATGAGATTAAGATCTCATTATGTTAGTCCAAAAACTGGTGCCTAATCTCAGACCTATAGTACATGTGTTAATCTGGTTTTGCTTGATTTAGTCATGTTCTTGACTTTTGTGTTTATTTCTTTAATAGGAAAGCTCTGTTTTGACATGTAGATGATTTGCAAACCGTGAAAAAGCCCTTGCTACTGCTTAATTTGTTTTTGTTTGTACATTTTAATTATCTACCCTTCAGCTCATAAATGTAAGAACTTTCGAGTTCTTTTCTCAGAACTTTATTGCTTTTGTTGGTTTTTTTTTGTTTGTTTCTTTGGGATTTTTTTTGTTTGTTTTTTTAAAGTAAGATCAAATAATTAGCAGGATTTTGACAAATTTATACAGCTCCACCATTTTTCATTTTAATTATTTTTCTCTTGCTATGGATTAACTTTTTTTTTTTCAGACTGCACCATTTGTGTTTACATTTGAAGAAAACTTTTCATCTACTGTGATGTGTACCTGTTACTGATCACAAACAATAAATCAAAGGAATAAACTTCTTCCCTTACAGTTGGTTGTCTTATCAAATGCTGAAAATTCTGATCAGTAAAGTTATACAGAAATTAGGCTGTGCTTATCACTGGCAAGAATCTTTCAGATTTAGCAGCCACTTTTGTCTTAATGATGTACACTGTTTCTAAAAACAAACACAGCAGGTTGGGGGATATTCACAACTATATTTTTGTATCTCTACAGGCACCTAAATGAGCAAGTTTAGTTCCCTGAACTAAACAGGTCTAGTAATGAGAGTGAAATTCTTCTCTGTAAACCTGCCTGAACTGACACTGCCTGATGTGACACTGCCACAAATCCAGGAAGTTTGGCTTCTTTTTCCAACTCCAACACCTTTGGTCAATTCAGTTCCTTTCTGCTCTCATCTTATTGGTTTTGTTTGCTTATTTAAGCTGTATTTTTTATAATTTTTCTTTTCTTTTTTTTTTTTTCAGTTTTGTTTTTTTTTTTTTGTTTTTTTTTTTTTTTTTTTTTTTCCCTAAAACATGACTGTCCTTTTCCAGGAGATTTTTTTAAGTGTTTAAAACACACATAAGCAGGAGGGACACCTGAGCTAACAGCCCACGGAAGAGTTGGGAGAGTATAGCAACAGTACTCTAGCACTGTGCTACGTAATAAACTTGGGAGCTGTTCACATCCCAGGTAAGACCTGCAAAGATTAAGCTACTGTATAGAAAGGAGCAACAGCACCACCACCAGGTGCTGAGAGAAAAGAACAGTTTTAGAAGGTTCAACCTTGAAGATGAAGCTGGGATGAACCAAAATGGAAGGAAATGCCAGCGGGTAGTTCTGGCTTACTCCTGCACTCAGCCTTTCTTAATTGGCTACTGGTGCTTCTGGCAGCTGACTCTGTAGCTACTGTGGATTTGTAAGTAACTTTGATTTGAAAGGCTTAAGATAATGTGGATTCCTCCTCCTAGACATGAATGTGGGCATATTATGGAGGCTTAGTGTTCTCCTGGGCACCTAAGGTTTTGCAAAGAGTTATCTCACTTTCTGAGATTCCTAATTCTTTTTATACACACACACACACACACACACACACACACACATTTTATGTGACCAAGTATTTTGGGCTGATTTTAAGTCCTGATGTCTGGAACTTCAAAACAATATTGTCATCTGAAAGATAAAGTAACAGTACAAATTAGGTTTTAAGATGGGAAGAGTCACTCTTAATAGAGAAAATTGTAGTAACACAGAAATCCAAAATGTCTGGAACCATGGTACTCAAGACTTTCTCCCACTATCAGCTTTACTCTTGCTATTGCTCTGTTTGCTCTTTAGCCTCACAGTAAAATTCAATTTTTTCTTCCTTCTTCCACTACTTTTGGTGCAGCTTGTCTCTCACCACCTGTTTTTCTCCCTTTCTCTTCCTCTTTTCAGCATCCTGCTAATGCCTCTGTTCATTTCAGCAGTCTCTACTGATGAACTGACTGTCAGATTTATTCCCTGAATGCTCCAGACTGATCTGTTCCACAGAGCCAGCTATCATCAGTATGTTCTCAAGTACTGCATGCTGGGTGCCAGAGTATAATCTGTGCAAAAAATACCATTTTGCTTTATGTTTTAAATAAAGAGTGGAAAAGGCAAAGGACCATCAGAGATCTGCCAGTTTCACTGAGATAGTCTTAAATATTAGCAGAATGCTTCCTGGACTTGATTTGATGACATTTACCCTTTTTTCATCCAGAAGTTTTAGAAACTGCCACGCTTTTTTGGGCATAGAGCTTCACTTTACACAGAAAGTTACAGCACATTCAGTGATGCAGAAAGAGCACACTATTTTTAGGTTTCTTTTAAAGTTTGAGTCTTCTCATTTTGCTTTCCTAAATGTAAAGTACTGCAGTATTAGTGCTGCCGTTGCCCATTGCCAACAGTATCTGTAACAGCACTACTAGTTTGACCTTCAAGTAGTGCAACTTTGAGGATGTAACCAAAGCCATCTTTTTTCTGCAAATTACCATCATTTTGTAGACCTTGGATTTTTTCATTTTTATCTTTGTTCCTTTTTACTTTGATGATTGAACTTATGATCTTACAGACTAATACAAAAGTGATGCAATGAATTGCTTATAGTGCCTCTATCACTGAAATAGAGACAGTTGCTTAGAGGAGCATGCTAGATTCATGATATAAATTATCAATATTCCTTTACTTTTGTCATATAAAAAAAAATCCAGTAATTCAGCTCCTTTGTTGTATCTCAGTCTTTTCAACATTTATTTCCATCCATTGTTGCAGAACCTACAGTTTTCATTCTTCATGAAAGCAGAACAGACACATTTAAAATTGTACTTAGATAACTTTGTAGTTGGTGTCTGAAATTTTTGGACCTGTCTTTGAGATATGAATATCCAGCTTTCAACATAACAACTGATCATGAGGCTTTCTCAGAACTACCTGTAGTTTTACAGATACCAGTCTATATGAATGAGAAAACTCAGCTATCATGCTGAAGTTTCAGAGCAGGTTGGTGGTTCTTGAACAGAAAGACACCTCTGTGGGGTTGGTTTCACATTTTTCCTTTAATCCATAGCTTTGGACAGTTTATTGAGGTGATTGATGGAGAAGGACTGTCAGTTTGGTTTCTGAACCATCTTTCTTTGATGTTTACTTTCTCTGATAAAAAGAGAAGATAGATGACTTGGGTTGCTAACTTGGGACTGCTCACAAGGTGCCTAGAATTACACTGCTGTGGTGCCAAAGTGGTTTTCACTGTACAGTATTTTGTGCTCAAAATAATTTCAGCTTTTGAATCAGTGCAAGGTCACATTACAGCACTGAACCACAACGATAGTAATAATAATACTGAAATTTAATCCTTGCTTAAGGAGAGGTACTCACTTAAAAAGTCAGTATTTCATTAGATCAAGAAAAGATAAATAGTAAACATGCAAAGAGCCTCCTCTTCCGATACTAGTGTCAGGCACAGCACTGATTTGTCAGATATATGAACAAGCTAACTGGTTCTGTCTTTTTCAGTTCAAATGACACAGTAGCTGAGCTTCTTATAACTTTACCATATTGTGCTTATGCTCTAGACATTCATATGGGTCTGTAATTTACAAAACTTGATTGCTACACGTATATTAAAGAATTTGAAAGTTCATACAGACTTTAATAAATAATTAATTGATGATGATCACTGTCATTTGGTAGAAATAGAGTTCTCTAACTGAGCTCCTTAGAGTGAGAGGACCAGAGCTACCACACTATATTTGCTGTCTAATAAATGTGAGAAAAGCACGTTTCCTTAGCATTTTACTAAAGAAGGAGGGTGGAAAATTGCATTATTTTATGTTGGAAAGGACTAATTCTATCCTAGAGCTTCTCTACAGCCGCCCCTGTGAATAGTGTAAGGCTGACACATTTGGTGCCAACATGTCTACGCTTTGTAATTCCTTTACTATTAGCTCTCCTACACAACTTTTCAGAGATGGTTCTAGGATCATCATAATTTTCACTTGCCACACATAAGATAATGTATTTCCTTCTTCCATCATCATAGAAAAATGAAAAATTCTTTTGGGAAGAGTGATAAACAATGTTCAGTATGGTTAATAGCTTAGTTAATTGTTTTGATTAGCTCTGGATCTTTGCAATGGAAGAGAATATTATCTCTGCATAGCACTCCATTTAACATTGACAGCATATTCACCTATTAGTGTTCAGTGTAATTTAGTTAAGTGTGGCTGAGCTTTTTTCTTCCACAATCAAAGCTGAATAGATGGCACTAGAGATATTTGCAAGAACTTTTGTCTGCCTCAGGCTCTATCACTGCTGTGCAGTAGAAAGCAGCCATAAATTCAGCTCAGCTGGCAGCTTATGGATCCATCCTATAGAATCTTTAGGATGCTACTTTGCTAACAGTGCCTTACTCAGGATGAACACTTGAGGAAGAGGAAGTGAACCAGGTTATTCCTGATTCTCTGAGCACCAAAACAGGGGGAAAACAGCAACAACAACAAAATTGCACCAGATCAGGGGTTCTGGAAGACCAGGGCAGCCATAGCGGTTTATGAGAGCAGCTCATCTATCTAAATCTTGTTTTTTAATTGCCTTTTTCTATCACAGTTTGTGTCAGTCTGAATAAGTTATACAAGATGGGAATATGATATAGGGAGGGAAAAAAGAAAAAGAAATTCACTGCTTAAATGCACAAAACCCCCACGCACTTAGCACTAACCTTGTTTCTGTCCATTACAACATTGATTTTACAGGACTGGAATTTTTGTACATAATCCTGTTATAAAAAGGCAGGTTATGAGGCTGTCCTTTTAAAAGTCCTTATTCCTCTGAGAGAGTTCAGAGGGAAATAGAATTCAAATATGTATAAATATACATATATATATCTTTTTGCAAATTTATTTCAGCCTTCAGAGTACCATGTCTGAATTAATCTAGACCACTGACAGAAAGAAATTTGTTACTGAGGGAGGGAGGTGGGCTATTCTGAGGATATGTCAGATACCATGGAGGGTTTATGATGACTGCTGCAATTGTAATTCAGAATATTCTCTGTTTTTTCTGGTCTTCACTGCTTTTTCATAGTACCATTAAGTCTAAGTTGTGGAAGTAATGAAATAGGGAGGGTATGATTATTTTCATTAAGTGTCTTTCTTGACTTTCTACTTGAGATGAATCAAAACCAAAAAGTGTAATAGCCCTGTTGAGTAAAGACAGCTGAAGTTAAAGTACTCACACCTGAAGAACAGCCTGCATATGTTTCCTGATTTAGTAGAGTGGATGCCCTTAGCCCTTTATCATTGACATCTATAATGCATTTTGGCTCATTCTGGTCTTGCGAAAATAAACATTAGTTTATTTATGTTGTAACTTTGATTCACTATCAATTCAGAAGGCAATACAGAGAAATTTACACTTCTGTGTAAAATTTGTAGTTTTGTTTCAGTTTTTATCTTTGATAACAAATTCTTTTGCTTCCCTGTACCCATCACAATCTCTCAAATATGTGCTGCATTAAAAAAGACAATACAAACTAACATTGTAGTATAAAGGAGAAAGAACCATGATACTTTGGTTTTGACAGCCGTATTTTCCAAATCTCAAGTGAAAGCGAAGCATAGCATGCTTCACATGACACTCCATCATTAAATAAAAAGTTGTAATGAAAATAATTGAGCAACGACTGCCCTCTCTGTGTCACTTCGGTATGGCCCATTAATTCTGGCAAGTCTGTGTCAGAGTCGTTATTATCAAGTTCACAAAGATAATTAAACATTAAACCTACATCAGTAGCTCATTATTTTTAAATTCAGCTTATTTTATGACCAAAAGGTTGACTTACAGGATCTAATAGGACTCTTCTTGGGTTTTAATGAGTGAAAAATTTTACTTTAGAGCTGAGTGAAAGATGGCAGAGTTCTGAGAATACATCTTAATAATGCTATTCTTAGCATTTAATAATTAGAAATTTCTTAAAAAGAAAAATATTAACTTTCTTCTTATCTTTTTCTGTTTGGACTAGAGAAATAACCCTAAAATATAATCAAAAGATTTGTAGGAATTAAAGCTGAAGACATTTCAGCAACAATTCAATAATAGCTGAACTGTCTGCTAAATGGGTTATTGACATTAAAGTGTGTAAATGGCTGGCACTGCTGTTTATTTTACTGAAGCTGTTAGATGAGACGTGTGTCATACAACGGCTAGCTAAAGTACAGCTAGTAAATCAGCTAAACTCAGGGAGTCTAGTACTGATGCAGTCATCTTTTCTGAAGTGTACTTTAGTTAAAATTAAACTTTTCAGAACGGGAAGACTTAAGAGGTGAAATCACATCATTGCTCAGTTTCTGAAAGGCAATTGCTACTGAATTTCTACTGAAGAGTTGTTTACAAGGTGTAAAATAAGTTTCATGATGGTAACTTTTTCATTCTACGCCACCTGTAGATAAGAATAGTGTGTGTGTAGATAGATAGATAGATAGATAGATAGATAGATAGATAGATAGAGGGTTTGGGTTCTTTTTCACCAGAAAACTGCTAGGAACATATCTAGGATCAATTTCTGGGGAGCAGCAGGAGTAGCCCTGATGCTGCCGCTGTCCCACAGTCTCCAAGCAGAGTGAGCAGAGCCAAGGGGCTGCAGCAGCAAGTCACATCTACCCAGGCACTGGGGTACTGTTCAGGGTCAGTCCTGGAAGTGCAGTCACTAGATATGTGCCAGGCACCACTATATAGACAATGGGGATGGAAGCTAGGCCAAAATGGGGCTTCTGGGCCTCTGGGGCGGGGTGAGGGGGACCCAGGAAAGTCTAGTCAGGTCCTGACAGCAGCAGTTATGAATAAATAAAGGCAACAGGTCAAGATGCTGCTGGGAGGTGACTTACATCAATAAAGCTTAACTTTTGTAACCTCCCAAAAGAGGGTGGCTGCATCCCAACAGGATATGATACCCACAGGACCAGGCATTATTAGCCCAGACTAAACATTTAATAGTATGAATGACTACACACTAATGTTTAGGCTAGAAAACCATCCCTGTTTCATTTACTAATATAAATATGTCCGCAAGAAATCTACTTCAGTAGCGTTATTTTAGATTCAAAATGTGTGCAATTGAAATCAGCATCTGAGAGGAATCCTGCAGAGAGAAATTAAATATCTTAATGACATGCTTTTGTAGATAAGAAAAATTCAGCATGGTTCTTAACTGTTGAACTCATTCCTTCAGATGAAAATTATGATCAGCATTGATCATTGGGTTATGTAAGGAAAATATCAGATTAAATATGGTCTTCCTTTAAGAAAACCTTTTGAGAAACTTCAGCTATCTATTAAAAAAAATAAGGTATTTTAAAGTGATTTCAAATAAATTAAATCCATCTCCTGCTTTGAAACTCTGGTTTTATGTGTGAGTGTATATCTACCCATCTGTCCAATTATATAGATGCAGATCTGTGTAAATTTACTCTAGCAACTCAGACATCTCAGTCTTCTGTATACTGTAATGGCAATCAAATGCATGTATTCAAATTTAATGAATGTATTAGCAAGTTATTAGCATTGTGGAGCTATGTACAATGAAGTAGACTTCTCTGTTTCACCTGCTAAGCCTGCTTAAGACTAAAAGGACTTAGTTGAATTGTTCTTCTCCTAAAAGCAGCATTAAGTTGGATGCTAAGAGTTGTAAAATGCCTTAACAAGAAGCACCTCACCTAAAGCAATAATACAAGCATCTTGGTAAGTAAATACACTTATTAGAATGCTCCTTAAAAGGTGATAATTCTATTGCACAGTGATTACCTGAAGCAAATGATCAGCGAGTACTGTTTTGTGTATCTTCTGTGTTTCTGCGGGATTCCCAACTATGTTACATACATCATTACAGAACAGCTATACTAGGTTGACTGTGATCTTGATACAGTTTATTTTAAATCACCATAGATCTCATGCAGTACTTAGGTATGACTGAGACTTGCATAATTTGTTTTTCACAAGTGCTCCTTAATGAAGAATAGGGTTTTTTTAACCCAAAATTGAAATACTATAGGATCAAATTTTCAGCCAGCCTTACACTTTCTGCCTTGGTCCTGTGTGGCTATTTACAACCAGACATTTCATTGAGTAGCTTGAAAAACTTAAATTTTACTGAAAGGTCATACTAGTTTTATTGTATTTTCCAGAAACTCTATGACAGATATGTGCTGTGAGACCTTGGAAGCAGTATCTCTAAAATTTGCAAAGACGTCTTTATCAGGGTATATTGTAAACCACTGTCCATATCTTTTGGTAGTTTATCACTTTCTTCTTTTGAGTCTTAAGGTCAGATGTCTTAAGAAATTTTTCTGTGACAGGTTGACAAAGATGATGGCTTCTGATGAAAGACAGCATTCTGTAGACTGTGTAATGATCTAAAAGCTTTTGGCTCATGTGCTCATCAGTTATCAGCGATTTCCACATTGGTATCAAGAAACAGGCACTTAGACTGAAAAAGCTGAGGAATCTGAAATGAAGCTGAATGCAAATTCTCTGTGTCCTGCTCAGAAAAGATACTAATTTTGTAATAGTAATACATTATAGCTGTCTTACAAAAATTATAATTTAATTAACCAGAGTTTTATCACAATTGTTTAATTAACAGTTTAGTTGTCAGAAAATATCTACTAAAAGGCAAACCTAAGTAATCCCTCAGAACTGAAAGAATAAAAAATATATATGTGCTGTTTCCAGTGAAGCTATATGACAACACTTCCAAATAATTAAATGAATCAATATTTCTTTCAATAGTGTAGTGTTTATGCCAAGAACCAAAATGTAAATTTTTTGAATCATTCGCATTGTCCAAAGTCAGTGAAAAGTAAAAAGTAAATGCTTAAGTGAAAAGATGTAGCTGAAGCTGTTTTTTAATCTTTGTATTGTACTTAAACTATTCTGCTAAATATTTACTGCATTTGCATTTGATGCAGCTTGTTGAATCATTATCCTACAAGAAGGATAGTTTTATACTGGGTTGCAAGGAAGTCATAAATACAGGCAACTTACAGTGCATGAAGGTTCACCCCTTGTAAATATAAATGTATTGTATTTATATATAAATGAACCTTTATGACATTTATGGGATTGGTAAACCAAAGCGTATAGTTGGAAAATCCTAGTCCTTTTCATTAAAACAGGTACTTTGGATATAGCCCAAGAAGAGGAATTAATAAATACTTCAGTGAAAAAACCATCTTGTCCACTGTTACTATTTCAGTTTCATCAGGGCGAACAGTAGATTTGTTTCACTCAGATTTTCTCCATTCAAAATATGTTCCACCGCTTAATTCAAGTGTTTGTACACTTAAACATACCCTGTCCCTAAGAGGGAAATTAATCTTCCAGGCAACGAGAAGTGACCCTGAGTAACCCTGGAGAGCCGGGAACTTGACACTAACCAGTTGAGACTAGTAGTAATCTCATGCTTTGCAGAAGGTCTAAGAGAACAGTCTGCAAGGTTAATGTGTTAGTACTTCAAGACAGTGTCTCAGGGAAAATAAAAAAGTAGATAATTAACTCACATAGAGCCACAGGCTGTTTTTTCTTTCTACTGTCATTATGATGATCGAGATAGACTAAGCAGACTTTCTCTTTTGAGGATCTGTGCTCTGATGAATTATAAGGGCTCAGATCAAAACAACGCTTGCCTGTGCACTTAATGCACTTAAACAGCAGTAGAGCAGAGGCATGTTCTGAAACTGTTCCCTGATGAAGAGTTTATGTCTCCTCGTAGCAGAAATGGTAACTTTGCTTAATGTGCTGTTTTCGTGGCATCCGTGGGACAATACACAACATTACGATTTCTATTATTATCAGTGCTAATGATATCCACAATAACTTTTGTTATTGTGATTGTATGCTGGGATGAATCTGTTGTTTTAAATTGGAACAAAATCTTACTTGAAAGAATAAAAGGTTAAGCTCCTTGGACTACAGTTTTTCTTTAAGCAAAATCTAGAACAAAGAGAAATAACAGTAAGATGCTTTAATTCTACTAACAGGGACGCTAGAATTAAAAAGCAAAACAAAACAAAAACAAATAACAAAACAAGCCATCAGCTCTCATTTTATTCCCTTTCTTAAATATTGAGTTGTTTCTGCTACCTCTATCAGCTGTGGAGCTTTTTTTAAAACCAAACAAACAAACAAACAAAAACCCAGCAAAAAAAAGGCGAATCTTGACATTCATTTTATTCATTGGGTGTGTGATGCTGCCAAAGGAGATTCTGAGTGGTTTAGAAATTAAAAGCTATCGATATCCTGGTGACATAAGGACCATTGGGTTCATTTACTGATTAATGTAATAACTTTTGAGTTAGTAATTGACCACCTTGCCTTGGATGAAAAAAAAAAAATCAGTCTTATTTCAGTCCTATGAAGGCAGAAGTGATGCCAATGGGTACGCTAGACCAGTTATGTACTGATAGGAGCATGAGTGGATAGGACTTATAGGACTATTAAGTGCCATAGATCTTTCTGTCATAGCTCTCATTTATGCCTAAAGTCTGTGTTTCAAAGAAGGCCTCTACAGCCATTTAAACCGCAGTGCTCCCATTGTTCCTATTTAGCTGCCTTAAGTGATTTTGTGAATTTCCACTTGAAAACTCTCTAAATGAATCAAGGGCAAGATAGGAGCAGACTTGACCTAGGCACAATCAGCTGTTGTTTGGAGACTTTGTCGTGTCTCCTCCCTGCAGGTGCCTGGAGAGATGAGCTGGTTGCTCCCAGCTCCCCTTACTGTTACAAGAAACAGTGAGAAGCCACTGTTTCTTGTAACACTGTTTGTCTACTGACAAACGGGTGAAGTCACTTGCGGTTATAGCAGATGATGTTTCCATCCTTCTTGTCTTTTGGTGGCAGTGTTAAGAACAAGCCTGGCATTTCAGGGCTCTGCAAGATTTCTGTCTCTCTTTCTGACTTCTCTCTCTGTGTCATAACTCATCCATCCTGGGGCAGAAAAAATTCATTTTAGATTGCACAGTTGGTGAGTGTATTTGATTTCTCTTGATTATGCTGTCTTGAATTAGCTCTTTACACCCTCATGTCACAGGTCCTAGCACAGTTTTTCAAAGACTTTTCTTCAGATGTAGCAAGCATTGAATCATGACTGTCTGGTCTCCAAGATTACACTGATTAACTGCAAACCACTTCTTCCCTACACTGCCAGAAATATTTAGTCATTTTGTAATGGTAATTATATATTTTATGCACAGCCTGGCCCTCACGTACATTTTCCATGTCATTGTAGACACGTATTTTAAGTATGAACTGACCCTTCCACACTGACAGTTCTTATCATGGCTCTTCTCACAACTAGCTATATTTTCATTTCTTATAAGCAAATAACATATCAATAATTATTTCCAGAAAGCTCTAGCACAAATAATGAAAAATGAACACAGGTCAGATTCCGCTATTACTCCCTATGCAAAGCTGCTTCATTGATTTGTGAGAGATTTATTAAGGAATAACCTGTTTTATAAAATAAATTCTACCCAAAAAATACATGGTAAAGGTATGAGTCACAGATTCTGAAGCTTTAATAAAATGTAAATTCCTCCAAGGCAAGAAAAAGAGTAAAAAGTAAACAATTCAGTATATATGATTCACTCAGAGTGTGCATGTGTATCGTGTACAGTTAATTTTCACCTTTTGAGATAACTTCTGAGAAAGAATCAGTCTTCTGCAGATGATAGTGCCATTTGTATCTTTGTATCTTTGCATCTTTGCATTTCTAAGAACAGGATTCTTTACAGTGGTGGAAAAATGTGTAATAAAGCCAACTGTTTAACCAATAATCAAAATATCCAGTTTTAATGCTCTTTATGTAGAATACATTTTATTTGCTTCTATTTTTACATTGAATAATTATGATAAATAATAAGGGTAATAGGTTATTCACCAAAAGAAGCAAATAATCTTTCTTCTATCACATCTCTCCACAACTGTTATTGCCCACATCTTCCACTGATCAATACGGAATGGCATCACTTGGATTTGACTAAGATTTCCCTTGTTTTCCGTCAGTGTCCTGTCCAAGTAATATGTAGAAATCAATGAAGAAAATCATATTCTGATTTTTTTTTTTTTTAACTGAGGGAACTGTTGATAAAGTTCCTGCCCCTCTTTGTTTGACAAGGCTTTTTTGAAGTCAAGCCATTAAGAGATTAAAATCACAAAAGAAGATAAATGGATGCCTTTTTCATGTTAAGAAGCTGTGATACGTTTATTATTTAATTTTGAGAAAAAATATTTTACTGTTTGCTGTTGAATTATTTCATATGCAGAAAAATGGAATCATTTTGTCCCCATGTCTTGCCTTTTTTAAAATACATAAATAAATAAATGCACATTTGTATTTGTCATTCTCCATGGTGTATTTTTTTTTGTAAACTGGCCTCTCCACAGCATTAGCATGTACTTCTGAATGGTACTACTGGTGAAGAGAGCTGCAGCCAAAAAAATGCAGATTTCCAATTGTCCATAACATCAATGAAGATAAAAAGTCTGAAGAGACCACAAATATATAGCATAGAGCAAGGCACTCGTTTCTAGCTATTTCTTTATGTGTTGCCTTGTTTGTGGGGCCATAATTACACACTGATTACAGCTAGAAAAAAGTCTCTTGTCATCCTGAATAGTAATTACTGTGTTACTGTGTTTCACTCCCATCCTTTTCTTTTGCTCTTTCTGAATGTTATCAGATCTATTTTATGTTTTAATATTGCTTTTGGGAAACATAATTTACAAAATATTGTTTACATTGTTTATAATGATGGTAATCTTGTGAATTATGTGTCAAATATTATATAGTACAAATTAAGTTAGTGTCTCTTTCACGGACACCCCCTTGTCGTGGGGAAAGAGCCTGCGTGCCCTTGTGAGGTTGTGAGCTATGCTGATGGTGGCATATGCCTCTGGTAGGGTCTCCCATGTCAGACAGGTCTCAACTGAAGGGTCAGACAAAGTGTGTCCATGGGCAGGATGGGCTCACTAGCCTTCGGGCAACCATCCTAGGAGAAGGGAAACTCTACCTTCAAACCCGGGCAGATGGAGCTCATCTAGCCTTGTAAGGCCATCCATCTAAGAGAAGGAAACTCTAACCAAACCTACGACCTGAGGACTTTGCTGTCACCATCCAAGCTCGCTAAGCCCCGGCAGATAAACCTCAGGTGTAAAGGGTGGGGCCAGTTCTGCGCATGCTGAGCCTCACCTAAAAAGTCCACTGCGCAGGCCTGAAGGGTTTACCCACACTTGCAAAGCCCTGTAGCGACAGGCCAGGGATGAAACGGCAGGTGATAAGGTGCACTGGAAGCCGCAGACCCAACCCTACATGCAGGTGGTTCGGGACATTGGTTGCTCCCAAAATCTTCGTTCGCGAAGTCAAGCCATCAAATTTAATATAATCAGAGTGCTATGCACTACTGTCGGATGTTTACTATGGCCAACCAGAATTTTGCTTTTCAGTCTTAAATGAAAATTCAGCTTATCAGCCTTATCTCTCTATTATCTTGGCACACTGATTCAGTGTTGTCTTCTAGGATGTAGTGCCACCTCCTCTATCAGCATGCTGCCTCCTCATTATCAATTATTTATTGTTTCTGTTGCAGAACACTTGGGCCTACTCAGTGAATAGCTGTCTGCTGGGGTGGAGCTGAGTATTTGGGGAATGAGTAAGTAGAAGTAGTTGCAGTAGCAGTTAGGATGGAGAAGTTGAGCCTTGGCTGCTTAAAAGGAAGAGATTGTTTCTTCAACTATGGTACAGGAAAAAGTGTCAGGTTTAGGAGTTGGTTTTTGTGGGGATAGAGAATAGGGAGCCACACTGAAGGTGGCAAGGAAATAGCATTGCTTATTAACACTGGTAAAAAAAGTAGGGAGTGGCAGGAGATTGAAAGGAAAGACACATAGTTTTATCCATTCAAGTTTAAATTGGCAGCAACATAATTGGAAGATGTGGTCTCAGGTGCAGGCAGATGTGCAAGGCTCAGATAGGAGACTGGTGTAAGATGTGGGTGTCATCAACATAAACTTGGAAGAAGGCATGTGAGCAAAAAGAGATCACCTAGACAGGAGTGAAGGAGAGAAGGGTGAAACAGTTGTGTGAGACTGCACAGAAAATTAGAGATTGTAGAAGAATGTTGTGGCAAATAAGGTACTTCTAGGAATAACTTAACAACAAGAACTGTAAAAAAAGAGATTCTCAGAGCAATGAAGTTATCCTGGCTGCTCTTCTGCTGAGGCACTGGCATAGTTACGTTTGTTAGATCAGTTTGTTAGATCTGGTGGGACAGCAGTACAAAGTGGTTATCTTGTCAGGAGCAATTGTCATGTTATTGTTCATATGCTTTGAAAAATGTATTGTGCAGTTACTGCAGCCAATTTTCAAATGATAACTTAGCTATTATCCTTGCTTTTTAAGACTCAGAATATAAGTCCACATTATGGATTTGTGTTTTGCAAAGCCAGCAACCTATTACTAAATGTTATGTACTTGTGCAGTCCAATATTTGCTTATAGCCATATTAGATGAAGTTTTTTACATCAAAGTTGTCTTATCCTTACCTTGCTTATCATCTTTCCTCTAATCAATTCCCTTTTGTTTTCTCAGCTAAAAAAAATCTCTATAATCCTTTTTCAGGGATTTTCAAGAGAGGTTAAGTGAATGGTCCACCTGCTTCCTGGTGCATTGGCAGTGGCAAGACAAAGAAGCTACTGGTCCTTATTCAGTGCTTTTTAAACAGGTTTGTGCTGCCTGCTTTCTGCTCAGCCATTCCTGCAGGCAAGAAGATAGTGCCTGTCTCTGTGGTCTCTGAGACATGCTTTTTTGTTGGATGTCAGCATAGGGTGATGCTCTTCTGGGAATTTGAGGCCATGTGAACACACAGGGTCACTGCAATGATTTTCGCTTCCTTTTGCTGTTGCTCCAACTGAATAACCATTCTGCTTAAGAAGCAAGTCCTCTCCTCTTGTTGCTTCCTCATTTTTATTGTCTTTAGAGGCATATTGATGTTCACTTGCCCAGTATCTTTACAGCTACTAATGAAAAAATACCTATGTTAACAGCATAGACACAAGTGCACCTTGGGATGAATGTATTATTTATAAGGACTTACCATCACACCCCTCACAGTTACATTTTATGCTGCTTGTGGGTGTACTCCTGTGTCTTGTTGGCAATGCAATTAGTTGCACTGTGGGAGATTCCCAGGTTCAAAGCCAGGCATGTAAAATCTATTTCACCCCTTTTTAATATGTGGGTCTTTTTTGTAAACGGCAAGAAAAAAACCCAAATCATGTCACCCCTTCACAAACAAAGCAGAATAGCACTGTTTGTGAAAATCTTACAAAGTCTGATCCAGCCTCTGCGGCTGCTTTTTATATGTTACAGCTCAGCATAGTTGTGCTAGGCCGGTACTGCTCTGCAGGTGGAAGTGTGAGGGCCATTGAACACTTTAAGTTTTTCCAGTGGATCACAATTACAGAAACATCTGTGCTAAATAACTTTGTGCAGATGCACTGTGAAAATTCAGTGTTCAGTAGCCCTCAACATTTCCAATTTCTTTCTTGTGGTGGTGTAGTTTAGAAGTTGCACATTGGGTTGCAGTATAAAGCATATTGGAAACATTAGTGAAGGGCCTTTTTAGAATGCTTATGCTGCAGTGAAAGTACTTCCAAGTGCTGTTGTTTCTTTATTTAGACTTATTCCATTTAAAAATGGACAAATTGCATTCTAAGGATGCTGTTGATATAATCCTGTGTGAGAGTGCAGAGGTCTGGTATATTGGCTTGAAAAAAAAAAACAACCCTAAAATCAAAATTATTTGGAAATTAGTAAATTAGGGTCAGAAGGGAAACTTGGAAAAGCTGAGTTTTAAAACTAGTGGATGCTACAGTGAGATCATACAATTTGAAAAGTCGAATGCATATGCTTCCTCAGGAAATAGGCTCCTTACCTTCCATCCTCTTTCGTATAGGTCCTCTCTATATTACAACAGCAGGGATGAACTAAAATCTTGAGGAATATAGGAGTAATTCTATGAATACTTTGGATGGTTTCTGGCTTAACTTCCATAAAACAACTAAAAGGTATAAATGCAGGTAGCATTTTGCTGCTTCTTTTTATGAGGCTGATTTTATCTTTAACATGATCCATGAAAATGCTTTAAACAGATCTTGATTTCAATTTCAATGGTGTCTGCAATGCAGGAATGATTTGCTGGAATCTTTTTCTATGAGACATCCACTGAGGGGCTTTTAATACTTTTCTCCTTCATCAGGCTATCTATGAAATTGTCTGGACTGGTGTTAACTATATATTTCAAATTTAAGCCTAGTCTGTTGGGATAGGTAGCAAAGGGACGAGTCATGTGCTAGAAGTAGTGTGATATTTATTCTCTGTCCCTCATAGGCTGAGCTTATCCTATATTGTGGCAGTCAGCCCGGCTCAGCAAAAGCCATTTCCACTTCATTTCTCAATGTCTGATTTTGCTTCCATTGAAGTCAATGGCAAAACTCCCACTGTCTTCAAGTGCCGCGGGATCAGATATTCAGAGGGGTTGGCTACACTTTTAGTGCTTTCATCTATTTGGAAGCCAAATTTTGCACTTAACTTCTTTTAATATCTTGGGAAACTTAAGCTTTACTTATTTTTTTTCCAACTGCTTCTGCAGCCTGGTATTTTATATGTTTCTGCAATTTTACTGGTTGGTGAGAGTTTGCTTTGGTTCATATAATAATTTTATTTCAGTGTGAGAATAGAAATTTGTTTGCCTGTGATCAAGTTTTGTTACTGTACTTTAAATCATTGCAGCCTTTCCATGGGCTTGGTTCTTGTTAACAAAGGTCATAATATGACTAGCCATACATAATTATTTGTGTTAATGAAATACTTGGCTGCCTGTTTATGGACCATTCGGAAACAAGTATGAGTCTGATAGAGACAAATATGTTTTTCAGTGTGGATTTACATACATTTATGGATTAGAATTGGGCATTCCTCCTTTTATAGTCAGTGTAGGTTTAACTAGGTTAAAAGGTTTTTCTGAATATTCATCCAGACACTTTTTTTGAAATAGGCTTCTGGTTTAAGTCTTCCACAAATTAAACAGTATATAAAAACTGGAGGAGGAGAGAAGTGAGTGAAAATAAATTAAAAACTAAGTATATTTAGGTTTTATGGCTTACCCCAAAATTTCAGAGCTTTGTGAAATGAAAAGGTTAGTTATGAATAACCACAATCAAATATTTTCTTTTGTCTATATTTAATTCAAATGAGATTGCTCTAAATTGACTTCTAATGCTAAAAGGCCACCCATCATGGAATCCATGCAGCCAATGAAGCAAGTGAATGCTTTCTTAAATGATGCTAATCAGTCCAGAGAGGCCTGCCCTCTGTCCCCATCAAGTATTCTGTAATTCAGATGTTCAGATGACCTGAAATTGAATGTGTCAGTATGCAGACGTGAAGAAAAAAGAAAACTAGGCAAGAGAGGCAGCTATAGAGACAATGCCTGTTTTGATTTTTTTCCCCTTCCAAGTGAAGAATAAAAAGAATAGCTGTTCTTAAATGCTTACTGAGAGCTATACAAGAATATATAGAAAATTCATAAATAGGCTAGACAGTCCATTTCCAAATTGACAAATTGAGAGGAAATAAAAAAAGGAAGAAAATAAACTAAACCAAAACCTAAAACAACCACCCCAAATAAAATACATTAAAAAAAAGATAATACCCACAGGTTAAAGTGTTTGTGTGTACCTAGAATGGTTCAAGTTTGAAGACTTTAAAAAGAGGGCTCTCCTACCCTGGTGGTATCTAGCAGAAGTCAGTTGCTATATCTCTTCTACATCTTGGTTTTTTTGTTGTGTTTTTTTTTTTTTTCACACTTTAGATTTCAGCTGTTCTATATCACATTGGTTTAAGTCTTGAATGCACACTTTCATGTCAGATGCAGATTTTCTCCCAAAGAGTGACATACATTTGCTGTTGTATTAGACAATGTTGTATTAAAAAAAAATAGATTGACTTTTCTTTAACTTCCTTCAATATGAAAATTATTTAACTATCTGAAATAAATCTTGCGAAAACTTTGACTCTCATTCTGGCCTGTTGCACATGTGGAAGTGGCAGATATACATCTGAAGGCAGAATTGGGTCTTTTGTACTTAAAATGTTCTGCTGCTTCTCATGGTGTATGTTAGAGACATTGCTTGAATTTGGATTTGACCCGCTGGGCTTGTACTCAAGTTCCCTCTTATATTTTATCTATTCTGAAAGAAGCATTGCAATATATATTCTGTAATTTATAATGTGCATGCTGTCACAAATTTATCAGCAAGAGGAATGATACTAGTGGTACTGCTCAGATGAAAATTGGGATGCTGAAAGAAGGTGTTTGTTAACCAGACTGTACTGATACAGCTTTCTTGTGCGTGTTGCAGTCTGTGACGTTATTGAAAGCCATTTAGCTTTTTTCATCAGTGTGTCACAAAGGAGGCAAGTGTCGGCATCTCCATAAATAGTGGGGAAATGAGGGCATTTGGAAGTGGGACAGCTTGTCCAAGTTTATCAAGCAGGTCAGCTGGCAGAGCTGGGAAGCGAGTATGGTCTCTTGAAGACAGCACTGTCTACCAGTTCCTGCTGTCAGCTCTTGGTGCTCTTCCCAGGAACTTGCTTGTCTGCCTGGAGGGCTGCTCAGTGGCCTTGGGCTCACCTGGCTTGGAGGTAGACAAGTATGAGTGTAGGTATGGGTTATTGTGGTGACCATGGCTCAAAACTTAAAATTCCAAGTTCCCATCTTGGACACTATACTTGTCAGTCTGCCCACTGTCACAGAGCACCTGCAGAACTTGTCATAGGCACAATTATTTGAGATTACTATGGAACGAGAATCTTCTCTATTGGAAAATATTGCTCTTTTCCAATTCCAGTTAAAGGTTAGTATATTTTTCAGGCCTGACTGAAAGTATTTGGAAGGGCTTGGTAACTAGTTTTAGCCTCCAGAAGACTCTAGTGTGTACTTCCATGTTCCTGAGTGTCCCCTCCCCACTGCCTACCACATTTTGAGCAGAAGGGGGAGTGTCTTTTGTGGCTGACCAGCTCTGCTCATAGGTGGCTGGGCAGTTCCCATCAGAGCTGTGAACAGGAATCCAGATTCCTCATGGTTGGCAGACAGGTTCCTTTGACTTGCTTGTCTACAGCACACCATTAGCCTGATTTTTGGTGTGCTGAGAACTGCAGCTTCTGTTAATCAGTGGGATCTAAGTGCAATTAGCATTTACAAA
>JANHGB010047374.1:0-19454 GCA_026283785.1 Coracopsis vasa
CATCCTTGTAGCCCCCTTCAGATACTGGAAGCTGCTCTGAGGTCTCCACGCAGCTTCTCTTCTCCAGGCTGAACAGCTCCAACTTTCTCAGCCCTATCTTCATACGGGAGGTGCTCCAGCCCCTGATCATTGGCCTCGTGGCCTTCTCTGGACTTGCTCCAACAGCTCCATGTCCTTCTTACGCTGGGGAACCAGCGCTGTGCGGCTGCTCTGCCTCACTAGTTCTAAACGGTAGTAAAAGCTCACAATTAGCCATGGGGCAGTTACTGACTTTTAAATTGTCAGTAAATATGCAGTTCCATTATCTGTTGGCGCGCCCTCTTCCTTGCCCCTCAGTTTAGTGCATTCCATGTGTTTCAAGCCGATTGTTTATTTTTTCCCAAAGGAATGCTGTGTGTTGCTAGTTTCTTGGTGTTTCTTCCCATTGTCTTTGGATTTCCCTGCTGCGTGTCCTCTCCCAAATTAGCTGAAACAAAGCTACGCTGAGTTGCTAAGTTTAGCGCCTGTATGTAGGAGGCAGGCATTCGAAAGTGCTTCTTTTCCTTCTTTTCTCATTTTAAGCATCTTTCCTGTGGATTTTTGAGGAAATCCTACATCTTTTGTATTATCTACATTCAAGTGCTGTATGTTGAGTATTGGAGGGTGGTCAGGGAAGCCGGATTATGCATGGCTTTCTGAGCTCCTGTCATGCAAATTCTTGCTCAGTGAACAGGCACTGAAACTTGGAGAAATGCATTTATGTCAGGTACCTTATCTGTGTTGCTAACTGTACCATCTGTAGGATAAAGGATCAGGAGATTTTCCTTCTTTTAATAGGATATAGCATCTGCAATAAGGAGATACATATATTTCAGCTTAAATTCTAAAAGGAAGGTTCTTTATTATGTCTGTTTCTCTGCTTTTAGCTGGAAGACTTGGTTATCATCGCTTTGTAGCATGTGACAAAGCCTGGTACTGATTTCCCCCACTCCCTTCAAATGATGAAGTGACAGCAATGATGTTACAGCAAAGCCTGGGTCCTGTGGCTGACAGCAGTAGCTCAACTTCTCCCGAAGCAGACTCTCATCAGTATTTCCCATGCGTGCTCTTCTCATTAGATGAGTTCTTGGGATCAAAGATGCAGTGATGAAAGGATTTCCTCCTGTGTGCAAGTTGAGCACTAACGCATTACACAGCTTGAATCGTTTTTCTGTTTCTGTTGTGCATCTCAAAATCTGTATAAGTCACAAACCAGGCTGTACCAAGCCTTTGCTTTAAAAATGCAAGTAATCAGGGTTTTCCATTTTTGCCCTTGAAACGCAGAACTGTAGGAAATGGAATAAATTTACTTTGCAACATGTAAGTAACCTTATGTAAATGAGTTGTTCAGGACATGAAAAGTTCAGATGAAACAGGGCTTGTTGCACTGAACAGTTTTGGAAGTGGAGTTTGACTCGGGCAGTGGAGCAAATACGCTGGCAGCAAGGTTAGCCTGGATCATGACTTTTACACTCTTTGCATCCTGTTGAAGGAAAAAGAGGGATCACGTAGAGGATTAATCCACTACAGAATAGTCTGAGGAAGACTGCTTTCATAAAAAGGCCTTTGCATGCCCTGGCAATAGACTGTGAGTCTTGACTTGGGTGTTTCTGAAAACTGAGCCCAGCCAATTGAGGAACAGTCATTCAGTGTCCTCCTCAAAAGGAAAGTTTCAGGCAGAATCCTGAAGTTATATCCAAGTACAGGTTTTCTGTACAGGATTCACTCTGCTTAAAAAAAAGTTACAAGGGCAGAGTTCTAATGAATGCTGGAAGTTCAGTGAAGCTACTGTCAGAATTCATTTTGGTTCAAGTGACTGTCATCCTGAAGGAGGCCTGCCAGGCAGCATCATCTCCCTGAAGTCTTAAAGTTGGTGCCATCTCCATCATGCTTTTCAACTTGAGTAGTCCTGTTGAAATTTGTGGGAATGCCTTTGCTGGAATAAAAGGGAATAGTCCATATTCTACTGGAGGGCAGGTTTTAGCTGATACTTGTTGCTTTGTCCACCTTGCTTTGTAAGTAGCTTTAAGAAACAAAGACACCAGTCTGAGTGCAGCTATTTTATTTTAGTGAGCTGCCTTTATAGAGGTATACTTTATAGAAGTATACTTTATAGAAGTATCTGTTAACTACTTGTGGCATTTCAGCTGTCACAGACTCATTTTGTATCTATTCCATTCAAACTGTAAATCAGTGATGCAGAGGACACTTCCTTACTCTTAATGAAAAGAGCCCTGCTTGCTTATCCCGTACTTGGTCAGGTCTTTGAATCAGGTCTTACAGTCTCGACACTGTGGAGGATGTGGAGGTAGCTGTGATAACCCTGGGTGTCAGTGAAGCTGGAGTCTATAGAGGGTGAGTTTGCACTCATAATACCCAATTTATAGGTGTGGTTAACTTCTTTGTGTTTGGCAGTGCCTTCCTTAAGCCAGTTGGGAAAAGCTGGGAGTCCTGCTGTTACACACTACTGTCCTGCCATCTTCTCCTAAGAAGAGGAAGTGTGTATGTCTAATGCCCATGACAATGTATCCCCATCAAGGAAGTTTTATGTTGTAAAAGTTCTGTAGAGCTTTCAGGGAAAGATTAAAACTTACTTTGGTGATGGTTGTTGGATCTAGTGGTAATGATGTTTCCATAGGTGATGCTTTATTCTCAGCTTTCAAATCCATGAGTCTATACCACAGTAGCTGTGGTGGCCTTTTTCCTTTGTTGGGGACAGATAGTTAACATAGTAAGCAAGAATGAAAATCTCAACCTGGTGGTTAGTTTCAGACATGCATGAGCAGAATTGGCTGGCTAGCTTTGCTCAGATTCCTATGTGTCAGGAAAAACCAAGTCTGAAGTGATTTGCCTGGAAATGCAATGGGCATTGCACAACTTGCTGGGAATTCAGGCACAGGCTGACAACGAGCAAACACCCTGCAGTGAAAATTATCTCTCAAAAGTGCTGGGCACACATATCAGCAGAGGTTTTGACTGCTGAAAACTAGCTTTTTCACTAGGGTAGTTCTATAGGTATGTGACTGCTGGAGATTCACTTCCAGGGTGTCTGACAGTTCAGCCCTTTCCCTGCAAGTACTCAGAGGCAGCAACACAGGAGGCATTGTCCACTTGCAAATAGTGCTTTTTGCTGCTTCATAGAGCAGCTGAAACAGTAGTAGTTCTTTAAGAAACTTAATCCAGGTGACTACTGTTGTGTGGTAAATGATCTCCTGTGATCTCTCTCCTCATCAGAAACTTTAATATTTTGGTGGTGAATAAAGTTGGGTTTTAATTAAAATTAATACATTTTTGTCCAGGAGCACATACTGTTTTCTGAGACCATATAGGCTTATTTCTTTAATACCTTCTCCTAACAGAAAAACAGCTATTGCAATTTAACAGCATCATTTTGTCCGCTGTGAGCTTGTTCCTATAGTCTCCAATTGGTCTGAGAATAGTGGGGTTTGGGGTTATTTTTCATACATGGATACTACACATCATTCTTAACTTCAAAATTCCAGGTGAAATCAGCATTTTCAGGATTCTCGTGCTGATTCAATAACTCACATGTACATGATTTGCTGTCCTGCTGCAGTAGCTCCTGTCAGCTTAGTCCAAGGCCAGTTAAGTGAAGAATAGTTTTGATAAAGAAACTTCAGTCTGTTTCGGTGTTTTGTTTTATTTGTTGGGTTATTTCCTGATCCTGGGATTCCAAGTGGTTCAAAGGGCCTTAGTTTTGTTGGTTTACAATTTTCATTTGGGATGAGGTGTTTTCACTACTTGGTTTGTGACTGAAATTCCTTTCAAGTCATTCAGGAAGGTCTGCTTGCCTCAAACGATAGCATTTAAACAAATAAAAGTTTAAAGGAGCATTTGAGAGATGAAATATTAAAGAAATATTAAAGAAACCATCTCAAATTCCAAACCAACAAAGACTGAACCAGTTTAAATGTCTTGGCTTCAGGTTTCACATGCAAACTGCTTCAGTAATTCAATAAATCTGCTTTCTCTTTGAAAGACCTGTTCTGGACCAGCAGTTTTGGTCTCCTTAAATCTAAGGCCTCCCCAAAACCTCTTTGAAAGAAGTTTTCACTCCATTTATTTCAGAAGAGTACCTTGCATCTGCAAAGTGGGTTTTCATGGACTCTCATGACAGTCACTTTCTTATTTGATGTACACTCAGGCTGCAGCCTGGTGCTAATCCAGAGCAGAGCGAGTGGGAAGCCTCTTCAATGAATGGCAGACCTGAAACATCACTGTAACTGAAAGATACACTGAGGTTGCAGGGGTGGGATGGAACAGTCAGGAACAGAAGCATTCAAATGCTACCTCTAAACCACCTTGCAAACGATATCATTTGAGTTTATAGCAAGTCTGTCTCTTAGAGCTCCAGTTTGGCAGAGCATAGCAGTTGTGGTGTTACAGGTATAGTGAGTAAGGGTACAAGGAAAGCACTGGGGAGAGATGACATCTGCTTTTTTGGTGCAAGACACCCAGTTTTTCTAACCACAAATTTCCTGTGCTTGAAGGATAGCCCTTTTGGGGCATGTTGGAGGGCTTCTCTTTGAATTCAGGTATCATCTGCATGCTGTTCTTGCCCAACAAAACAGGTCTCGCTTCCCAGATTTCAACAAGATACACAATGTACCTTGGTAGCAACTGTCCAATAGGTCTGTATGTGTCTGTTTTGTTAGACTGCCTGCAAGTGCAAAAGTACATGTTGACACTTTACGGAAATACTGATATTGTTGGCTGGTGTAACATAGACAAAAGTGAAATGGTCAAACATCTGAGTCCAGGCTCTGTGCAAACTGAGGTAGCTGTCATTGTAAGATGTGTTGATACCTTTTGTCTTAACCGCAGGATATACTTAATCCATCTTTAACCTGCTAATGTTATTTTAATGTTAAAGTTGATACAGTCTAATCCCTGTTGCATTTTTACCTTTCCAGAATCTGTTATAAAAGAAACTGATGATGACAGTGATGATGATGATGATGATGAAGACGATGAAGATGATGATGATTCTGAAGTTAAAGAAGAAAACGATGTATTAATCTTGAATGATGCAAACTTTGACACCTTTACTGCAGACAAGGACACCGTGCTGCTGGAGTTCTATGCACCATGGTGGGTTCACAGCCTGAGCTACCTCCTTAGGTGCAGGATGGGGTGGCTGTCAGGGGCTTCTCTGACAGGACACAGTCCTAAAAATTGACTTAAGCTGCAGTTTTGAAGATGATGTAGGAATATCTTACCTGCAGGAGAAGCACTGGACTCTGCCATAGCCCAGGATAGGAGATGGTTCTGATGGTGTGGAGGTACCCTTTTTCCTCACAGATGTGGGTCATGCTGAGGGATCCCATGCCAAGTGAAGCACAATCCTGGTTCCATCCGTGTTCTGTGCCTGTCAGGGAGCAGAAATGGCACCAGTGAGCCCTAGAAAAGTCATGCAGTGTGGTCTTGCGATCTGCTATAATCCTTTGGCCTGGTCCACTGAGAACTTGTGTGCTTGCTCATCTAGATGGAGGAATGGATGACGTTTCCCTGGTAGGGGTATTGCTAAAAGGTTTTCCTTCTCAGTTTAAATCTCTGTCTTTGCCAGAAGGGTGTAGTGTGAGTAAGGACTTGTTTGTTTTACCAGTTTAAACAGTGCCTCGTACATCTGTGTAATAATGATAATTCTGCTGGCATGCCAGGGTACACAGTACACTAGAGCATTTGGGGGCTACAATGGATTTACCTGTGTATATAACCAACACAAAGAATTCAGTCCAGAATGTATCTTCTCTTGCATTCATTCTTATGGACAAAAACAATAGGGATGGTTTGTGGGGGGAAAACAAGAGTAGAATATATTGGTAGTCAAGTTGCTGAGTTAGTGTTGCAGCCAGAACCTCTTCTCCTTTGTGGCTTAGTGATATAAATACAACTTACTCATTTGTCCTTTTCTAGTCTTTGAATAGAGAGGGGAATATGATCTTGTGTGAGGTGGAGTTCCATTTTAACTGGTGTCACTCATCGCAGAGAATCCCATCTCTGCTTGGCTGTAGGTACTATTTCTGCAGCTGTAGTTTTCATGCATGTCTGCATGAAAACTGAGCATGAAGCATAATTTATATATATAATATATAATAATTTAACAAAAGGGGGTGTGGTCATCACAAACTAAACACCTATTTTTCTACTCCGCCTCCTGCCAGTTGAGAGGCTGAGGAGCACAGGCTATCTGCTATGCTTTGTTTTCTTCTTTTTCCTGGTTTCGTCTTCAGCTTGTCAAGCTATATTCAGCTTTTCTAATGCTGGTATCCTCTGTCATACCAGCTTTTGCAGTAGAAGCCTCTGATCTTCCCCAAGAGTTCTGCTGCGGCCACAGAGTGAGAGCAGGTACCATGATACTGTGGTGGGTGTGAGATTTCATTAGGTCAACTTAACTGCTGAGTCATTTTTCTCTTCAGTTCCATTCAGGGTGCTAGGTAAAGGAGATGAATCAACATTAGGAGAAGCTGAAGTCTGAATGAGACCATACTGGGAGGGGAGCGGAGAGGAAGGAGAAGTATGATATGAGGTGTGCAATGAGATAAAACAGTTGGGGTTTGAACAAACAGCACATTAGCTATAGTTACTTTATATTTTCGTGATCTGAAAATACAGCAAGACAATGCATCCTGGAAATGCAGAGTAGCAAAATACATTTCTCCATCTACTTGTGTCTTCCTCTGGCAGGTGTGGGCATTGCAAGCAGTTTGCTCCTGAATATGAAAAGATAGCCAAAACTCTGAAGGAAAATGATCCTCCTATTCCAGTTGCCAAAATAGATGCTACTGCAGCCACTTCACTAGCAAGTCGTTTTGATGTCAGTGGCTACCCAACCATCAAGATCCTGAAGAAAGGCCAGCCTGTTGACTATGATGGCTCTCGGACAGAAGATGGTAAGCACCAGTCCTTTGCAATACTCTGTAAGAAAGCAAAGTAGTGTATGGTCCTGCTTCTTCATGTGACTATTTTGAAGGACTTTGATCTTAAGCTAGTTTATTTCTTAAGCAGAATAATATTATGAAGGCTGAAATTTTGCTTCTCAATTGGCTGCGTGCTAGAGGACAGTTTTGCAGGTAGTGGGTAATGCTATGAGTGATGAAAGTTTGTAGAAATATGATTTGACTAGAGGAGGAGGTAGTCTCATGCTTGCTGAAGGATCAGCTAATAGAAGAATCTGATCTATACATTGACTGTATATAAAGCCACTTGGTTTTTGCTTAAGGAGTGTGTCCAACTTCAGTCAGAGTGGAAAAACAACCTTTTGTATCTACCTTGAGATAGAATTCTATGTGCTACAGTGCTGCAAGGTACTGATCTGTGTTCTGCATAAGTAGGATGCTCTGTGGGGTCATGAGAAGACCTCCTTGGCAATAATGAAGTAAAGCATATAGGAGCGTGATTAAGAGAGTGTTTGCATGTAAGCTTTGATCCAAGACAGTGCTTGCCATTCTGATTTGAAGTTCTTGGTACCAAGTCTTGCATTCAATATGCTGCTGGTATGATAATGCAAACTTGCTAATTGGGTTTTTGAACTCTATTTCAGCAATTGTGGCCAAAGTCAAGGAGGTTTCTGACCCCAATTGGACCCCTCCACCAGAAGCTACGCTGGTATTGACCCAGGATAATTTTGACGAGGTTGTGAATGACGCTGACATAATCCTAGTGGAGTTCTATGCTCCATGGTAAGCAAGAAGGCAGTCACCTGTACCTTCCTAGCACAGCTGGCCTGAGCGTGCTTGGTTTCTGTTGTTATGCCTCATTTTTAAAGAAGCTTACCTTGTGCAGGTGTGTGCAGCTCTAATCTGGACCTAGGTTCACAGTAGAAATCACTTGAAGATTAGGTTGGATCTGTGTCTCAGCAGGAGGTGGTCTCCAAAACTTCCCTGAAGATTCTCCTTGTTTACTCATTTGGGAACATATTGAAGAGATGCTGAAAACCAAAGACAGTTGATCCCTAGTTTAAAAATGGCCTCTAAAAATGAAACTAGCTATAGTAATGTAACATAGACATAGAGGCTAGCTTCAGATTGAAGAGACAAGTCTTCCTAGATAAAAGTCTGTAGATCAAATAACCCCATTTCTACTTTCTTCATTCTGGAATACTTTACTGTTCCACTTCAGAGGCAGAAGGTACATAGCAGGTCTCGTGGTTTCTAAAAACTGCCCTCCCGTCTCCTTCCCTAGGTGTGGGCACTGCAAAAGGCTTGCTCCAGAGTACGAGAAGGCTGCCCAGGAGCTCAGCAAGCGCACGCCTCCCATTCCCCTGGCGAAAGTCGATGCCACTGCTGAAACTGAGCTCGCAAAGAAGTTTGATGTTACTGGTTACCCAACCCTGAAAATATTCCGCAAGGGCAAAGCTTATGACTACGGTGGCCCACGGGAAAAATATGGTACTGCAGCTTCTGCTCCTTCCTATTGTCTGAGGGCTTTGACCACAGATGTTTTGATGTATCTGTAGGACTTGCAGACTTGTTAACATCAGCAGTGGTTGTTGGGGAAACCTGGAAAACTCTGTCCTCCTATCTACATAGGCCAGCAGTATAAATCTGTCTCTAATCTTCATAACATTTTATGGTGGTACTGTAAGTTCCTTTTAGTATTAGGTTAGTTAAATACCCATGGTGAAGTGCTGGCAGTATGAGTAAATGGGCAGCCTTTATTTGCACTGGAATCACCATAAAGACTGGCAAAGTACTCAATATTAGGTTTCAGTAAGAGGGAAAACTTAAGACTATCCAAGTAGAACTTTGGTTCATAGCAGGAGACAGTGAAGTGTCTAGAATTCTAGAAAGGAGGGTTACTTGAAAGATGAGCTGATATCCATGGAGCTTATGTTTGGTCACCTCTTCTGAAACCAGCCTGAAAGAGAATATCCAGAACTGCAGCTTTAAAGTCTTGGACCGTGGTTTTGCTGATTTGGTCTTTAAGTCTTGTGGGAGGGCTGTACAGAAAGAAAGATGTCCACAGGAAATGTGGTGTTAAGCAATGTCTTGGAGGGAATGCCTGGACCTTTCAGTTCAGTAAATGTTCTGAGCAACTTTTGGGATGGGTTTGTCTTGCAGGTATTGTCGACTACATGATTGAGCAGGCTGGGCCTCCATCCAAGCAAATTCAGGCTGTCAAGCAGGTACAGGAATTTCTGAAGGATGGGGACGATGTCATCATCATTGGAGTCTTTAGTGGAGAGACTGACAAAGCCTATCAGCTCTATCAGGAAGCAGGTAAAATAAGAATGAAATGTCTGTTTTGTTGAGATTCAGCCCAGGACTTCAGGCTTGGAGACATCCTTTATTTCTGCTCTTAGTTTGGTGGGGGGAGGCTGGAGAGCAATAAGAGGAAGGAGGTTGAAGGGTGATCTTCCACTTGTATTCTGGCTCATGGCAGATTTTGAGACGATAACTGAAATATCAGCCAGTCACAGGAGATATTTCCTCTTGTGTCCCTGAAAACACGTGAACTAGAAAGGAGGGAAAATTCCTAGCTGAGGAATGAATCACAACATAATGCCTTGCTAGCTTTGCTGTCTGCTATTGCCTGTTTCATATCTGACAGTTCCAAAGGCTGGGCTCTGCCAAAGTTGTTTGGAGTAAGAGGACTGGAGAAAGAATCATCGTCCACCCCTGGATCAGTTTAACTATGGCATTGTTTATTCCTACAAACCCCTTTGATTGTGACACATTGATGGTCCTGTTAATGACCATATTTGCTAGGACACAGAAGAGTGTGTCACTTGAAATGTTCGGTCCCTGTCTGTTACATGAGCAAACAACTCGCAGTCAGTCTTTGTTTCTGCCACAGCCTTCAGAGCAGAGCGGGCAATTTCCCCCTGGCTGCGCCTGCTTCTGAGGCTGCTGTTACTTATAGTTGGATTAGGAGCTGATTTGGTTGCTCCAGCAAGGTACAGAACTGTTTCCCAGGCTGCCACAAAGCAAATAGATGGACTAGATGACCTTGTGAGTTCCTTTTGAGCTCTACTTTCTGCTATCTGGGGGGAAGCCAAGAGGCAGGAGACTGATAAGCAAATAGCTGTTTCACTGGGTGTGTTTTGGAAGCTGTTCAAGGTTTTTGAATGTGTAGAATAACTCATGCAGTAGATGGGTTGTTGAACAGCATTCAAATAGTGCTACTTGAATTGTATGTATTTTTGCATGCTTCTCACCCCTGGATGAGAGCTGTTCTCCAGACTCTGGGTGTTTTCATGTCTCATTGAGAATGAAAAGAGAGTTTCCTTGCAGTGCAGTCTTAAGATTTCAGTCAGAGGCTGACACTTCACTTGCTGATGACTTTCCTTCTTCTTAACCTTAATTTTCAGCTAACGGTTTACGAGAAGATTACAAGTTCCATCACACCTTTAGCAATGAGATCGCAAAACTATTGAAAGCATCTCCAGGAACAGTGGTTGTCATGCAGCCGGAAAAATTTCAGTCAAAGCACGAGCCCAAGATGCGTGTTTTGGATCTTAAAGTGAGTACCTGATCCAAAGCTAGAAAGTTTGTGTGTGGGTTGAAGGTTCTCTTTCTTTGTACAGATGAGCAGTTAACGTTGTCTTGTTGGAAGCACTCCAGTAGATATTTGAGGCAACGTGTTTGTCCCCTAAAGTTGTGTTGCTTTGTTTGAGAAAGTTTGATGGAACTAACCCAGAGGTTATGTATTCAAATAATAATTTACCATTAAAGTTTTAAGTTTAAGGGTATGATGCTAAATTATCTTAGCACTCAAGGGTTTGAAGAATATGGTGACAGCATTCTTAGTAACATGCACCCATTTCTCATTCATGCATGCATCAATATTTAGTTTTCAGTACTGTGTAACAGAAATACCACTTAAATCCATTTCTCTCAATGTTTTTTCCCCAATTTTTTTAAGCAGCACTCTACAAATGAATCGGAGATTAAAGAGCACGTGATAAAATATGCTTTGCCTCTAGTTGGCCATCGCAAGCCTTCCAATGATGCTAAAAGATATGCTAAACATCCTCTGGTGGTTGTCTATTACACTGTAGACTTCAGTTTTGACTATCGTGTTGGTAAGTTTGCTGAGATCACTGTTCCTCCAATTCAGAAGGAAGCAAGCAGTAAGTGACCAGAAGTTACTAATCCCATTGTGTTCTGGTTTTTCAGCTACCCAGTACTGGAGAGGCAAAGTCCTGGAAGTGGCGAAAGACTTCCCTGAGTACGTGTTTGCTGTTTCTGATGAGGAAGATTATTCTTCTGAAATAAAAGATTTGGGCCTGCTTGAGAGTGGAGAGGATGTCAATGTGGCCATCCTGGATGAAGGTGGCAAGAAATACGCCATGGAGCCAGAAGAGTTTGACTCTGATGTACTCAGGCAATTTGTGATGGCATTCAAGAAAGGTATAGTTTCTAAAATAGGGTTTGCTCTGTGTCCCCTTCCAAGAGTCTCTCCTGAGGCAGTGGCTACAATAAAGTCATATATGCAACAGGACAGTGCTCTGTGGCTTAAAGCCTTTGGATGATTCTTGCCTTTTTGTTTTAAATCTTAGTTAATTTACTTTGTTGCTTGAGCTATGCTTTGACATCTAGCTATATTTTAAACCTGAGCATGTCTAGCAAGCCTGAAGTGTTCTTGCAGCTTTGAAGTGTGAGGTGATCCTACATATTTGGGACTAGTATGCTAAATCACTGCCTAACACAGGGACAGTCATAAAAAGAGGGAGAAAGGTTCTAGGGAATTGTGAAACAAATTGTTGCCTGTATTCACAAGTTTATTGTGCTAAAAGGTCACCAGCAAACTTGCGTATGTATCATGCAGAGGTAAGTTCATTTACTGATGCAGTGCTATTTCCTGGTGCGATGATGTACTTCTGCCCTTTTGGGCAAGACTGTAAGGACCATTCTTACTGTATTCTAACATTGTGTGTTTTGCTTCCTTCTAGGAAAACTGAAGCCTATTGTGAAGTCCCAGCCAGTGCCAAAAAACAACAAAGGGCCTGTGAAAGTGGTAGTGGGTAAAACTTTTGATACCATAGTCATGGATCCAAAGAATGATGTTCTCATAGAGTTCTATGCCCCGTGGTGTGGCCACTGCAAGAAACTAGAACCAGTGTACACCGAGCTAGGCAAAAAATACAAGAATGAGAAAAACCTGATCATAGCCAAGATGGATGCTACTGCCAACGACGTGACAAATGACCACTACAAAGTGGAGGGATTCCCCACTATCTACTTTGCTCCGAAGGACAAGAAGAACAACCCTATTAAATTTGAAGGCGGGGACCGAGATTTAGAGCATCTGAGCAAATTTATAGAGGAGCATGCCACAAAACTCTCCAGAACAAAAGAAGAGCTTTAGATAAGATGAGGGTGGTGAAGAAAAATTGTTCATACATTGTAGTTAAAAGCAAGTTACTGACAAAACCTTGAGAGAAGAATTAAGCAAGGAAATTCTTGAGCAGTAAAGTAATTACAGTATCTTTTTTTATATGGCAGAAGAGTTTTTTCTGGACACTGAACTCCTCTGATATGAATGTCTTCCCTTAGTTACGGTTTTGATCTTTGGAGAAAAATACATCCTTTATTTTTTTGTGACTATCTTGAGCTTGGTTATTTGACTCCAAAGCAGCTGGTTTTTAAGTTAAAAGATAATAACCAAAAAAAGAGAGCCAGATCCCTCTGCCAAACAGATTTCTCTGTCTTATTTGTTGGTGTGGTTACCAGAGGGGCAGTGTTTTGATCCAGTCTCTCTTCTGTTATGTTTCTGTATACCTATTCATGTGACTGTATCACTGTATTCATTGCTGAGGGTAAGAATGAAGGGGTTTTTAAAGTATGGACAAGTTATTCAGTCCTATTGGGATAAGACACAGTGACTCACAAACTAAATGTGCTTTAGACCTGTCTGCTTTTGTTCTGTGCCCCTCTGTAGAGAGGGCAATGCTAAAATAGCAAGTTTTTTGTGATTTACCTGTCTTATTGACCATATTGACCCATTTGTATCTTAGTCTTCCCAAATATGTTTTGGAGTAATTGGTGTGTGGCAGAAAGAACACCTAGTGGGTGGTAGTGCTTGGATCCTGGTATCAGATCTGTGTGTTACTGTCTCCTTGCCTTTTGCAGGGAGGAAAGTTTGATAGTGATTCTTTGGGGAAGCAGACTGAGACCTTCTGATGAACCTTATGCAGTTACTGCAGGTACAAAGGATGGTTGCATCTATTCTGGGCTCTTCTTGAGAGTATGTGTGTTTAAAAGTGGATTTTGATCTTGAATGCCCCAGTAGTAGGTCCATAAATTTAAAGGACATGTTGGGGTGGCAGGTTTATGTACTCCAGAAGCACTGCCTGCCTCTTCTCAGAGCTGTGATGCTGTAGTGTGTGCAACTTAAGTGTCACTGGGGCAGTTTCAATGTATGTTTTGTTTTACAGGTAGTGATTCTCCCCTAGCAGCACTGCTTCCTGAGTTGCAAAAGACCAGTATCATCAGTCTTCCTTCAGTATTTCCTTTTCACATTAGTTTTCAGCTTTCTGGATGGTGTGCAAATCTGAAACCACCACCCAATTTTTTTCTTTAGGGGAGATGCAGCTTTCTAGGTAGCAAGAATAAACCCATGTCCAGGAGGTGGCTATTGAGGTATAACACAAGTACCCAAAGGGACCTGCAAGGGGGGCATGTAATCCTTATCCTTTCCTATTGCAGTTTGCATCCTTGTTGAAGGGACTGATGCCTTGACAGGGGACTGTTCCTCGCTGTTAGCCTATGCAGTAAAGCATGATTGTTGTATTATTCTTGCAGAGGTTTATGAGGCTGCATGAAGGCTTTCTCTTAGAAATTTAGCTGAAGCTAGTGAACAAAGCTCACCAGCAGATTATGAATGAAGGGGATAGTATCAGATCTCCGCAGTGTCAGGGTGTGCTTGAATGCTATTCAGGTCCTGTTGTTTATCAGCAAAAGCTGGGAAGTGCTAAGCAGCTATTCAGGGTCAGATCTCAATTGCTGCTTTGTGATAAAGCAGTATAATCATTCATTTCAAGCCTTGGCATTGTCAATCTCTTCATATTAGAGGGCTTTTTCTCTACTGTCCTTAAATGTACAGCTATCTGTTAAGCTTAGGCAATATTTCACCTAGAAGACTCTTACCAAGTGCATTATCTTCCCATCATTTGCAGTTTCAGTTTGCAACTTTTCTGTAGGGCCTTCAAAGGCTATGATCTGTGATAAATGTCCTGTGCAGGCAACAGAACCAAGCTCAGACTGAGCTGAGCACCAGATGACATTAGTAGTGACTTTTTCAGCTGTAGAAAGTGGACATAACCAGTTAGCAAGTTCTATCCTGTCTGCCAGTTGAGATCAGCTCAGTTCTTCAAATAACACTTCAAGGCACAGACTTCTTGAATCTGTTCTTAAACATTGTTCAGTTTCTATCCTGAAGCAAACACCTCACTTACTACTGCAGGGAACTGAACTGCTCTTGCTTAATAGTTGAAGGCTTATAGGGATTTACTCCAAAACAGATGTTGTCTAACCAACAGGAGGATATAGCTAAATATAGAACATGTGGGAGGGAGGGTGAGAATACTACAGTGAGAGCCGAAGCTCCATTCTTTCAGGGACGATAAGTTTTAAGTATAAAAGATTTTTGCTTCTCCTCTTGCAGGTGCTAACTTCCTAACACTGTCATTGCCAGTGCTGTGTTGTTTCTGTAGACTGCTCCCTCCCAGCAGAAGCTGACACCAGTCTGGGTTGAAAACAGTCTCTGGGGCTTGCTGGAAGCCTTGATGGCAATAAAAGGCAGGAGGCCCAGGGCAGTGTCTAAGGTGTGCTTGCACAGCACTCCAGCCACCTTCTTCTTCCTTGCCTCCACAGGTGGAGGCAGCCTGGTACACAGTTACTTCAGGGCTGAATTCTGTTCTGGAGCAGCAGTGTCCAAATCAGATCTGAGTAAGGAAGAGGAATACACTAGCTGTAGTATTGCTAAGTTTAGCTTCTTGACAACTGTGAGCTGCAAAGGCAGGCAGCATTATCTCAGGCAGGTTATGGGTTTAGACTGAGGGGTTGAGGGATCCAGGGTCTGATCCATCCTTACACTAGTGTCATCTGTCCACATTTCCTGCGGGTCCTTGGCTGTACCACACATGTTGGCAGGTAAAACTCATAACTGATGTGTTTATCTTGGTCGCTTCCCAGCAAGATCACAGAATCATAAAACAGGGTTGGAAAGGACCTAGTTCCAACCCATTGCTTCTCAACTTCGGACAAAGTCATACTGGAAAGCAAACTGCTTTCCTTAGCTCTGGTACCCTATCCACTGCTCTGTGCACTGTCAACACTGCATTAACTCTCTGTGAAACTCACTGGAGTGGTTACGTCCTTGGGTCTGTTATCTCTGTAGAGAGTTAAAGCACTCAACCTGAAAAGTACTATTAATGTGACTGATTGAGGGAGCTCCCCTCACCTGCTTTGAGCCACAGCTGCAGGAGCATATGGATCATTCCCAATTACAGTTCCAGGTGGAAGAAAGCCTCCAGTTTGTGCTTCAGCACAGGACTGATTTGTGAAGTAATAACAGTTCCTGGGTAGGCTCCAAGGAGCCTGGCCTGGTGCAAATATCTCTGACACATGCATCCTCTAGAAAACAACTCTTTCTGTAAACTATAGTACATCTTTAAGCAGTCAGACTTGAGATTTCTTCAGGGCCAGTTCCTTTCCCTGAAGGCTTAAGGACTGGGATAAGCAGCAACACTAGCACAGCTGGTGCTCCATGAGGACTGAGTTTGTACTGTGTCTATGGGACATTCAAGGTGAATGTACTGACCTGGGATCTTGATACTGCATTAAGTGGTAGCTTTTTGGTACAGGAAGAGATTATTAACAGTACAGGGACTTTGCAATCAAGGTTATTACTTCTACTCGAAATGATTTTATACTTCAGAACTGTTAATTGTGGTGATGCCTGGGTATGGCCCAAGGTTTGGCAGGTAGCAAGCAAGCAAGGCACTGCAGGGTTTAAACTTTGTGGAGAAGTCTCATTTGTCCTCTTGTACAGGAGGCTATGTGTTGAAGAGACAGGCTTCTGAAAAGTAGAATGTGAATACGAATATATAATACAGGTTAAAGGCTTTTCAGAAAGTAGCATTAACTGGTCAGACTTGTGTCTTTTCTTTTGTGGTAGCCACTGCAAACTGTCAAGGCTCCAGGAGGCAATTTGCTCACAGCCCGCATTGGAAATGGACAAGGATTGGGGGATTGACTATTGCAGTCCGTAAACTCAGCCCTTGATGTGGTGTATTGAGTACATCAAGTTCCATGCAAGCATGTAATGCACTTCATAAAATTGGTGAAGAGCCTTCTGTGTGTTAGGGAATCTGGCTTTGGTTTGCTGTGGAAAAAGAGTTTCACAACTGAAGCAGTGCAGAGCAGGGGTCTGTCAGCAACTCTAGCCAAAGGCACTGAAATGCTGTAGCATCTCTCCTCAGATGGCGGGGGTTTTCAGCCAGTGTTACTGCACAGCTTGAAGTATGGAGGTGTAACAGGAATCCCTGAGCAACACTGCAGTGCAAATCAGGGGAGGGCTCCTAGTTACCAGCTAGGAATGGTTCACCTTCCTTTCCTGCTGGGTCTCGTGGTACATTGCATGAAGCCATGCAGCCATGGGCAGGAAAAGCATTTTCCTGACGTGTGACATGTCTTGGTACCTGTTTCCAGAATCCCATAGAGCTCACAAGTCAGCTTGTTTTCTTTCAGTTTCTTAGGTTGCTCTGCACTGAAGCTGGTTCCTTGAGACATATCTCTGTGCGCTCTCAGAGGCCACAGACTGACGTCATGTTAACATTAGCGCTGGGTTTTCTGTATCATGGACAGCTGGTTTTACATGAAGCCACTGTGCTGTTATCTGACCCTTTGCAGCATTGCTTTCTGCATCATTCCTGAACGTCTGGAGAAGCTCTGTACACACCATGAAATCTAAATTGTCATGTCTTTGCAGAGGCTGGGTGAGACATCATGGGTCTGGAAGGGCTTGGGTCCAGAAGAACATGGCCATTCTCCAGTTTCATTTCTGCGTACAGAGGGGAAGAGATTCACTCTGTGAATTGCCATTACTCCTTATGTTAGGAAGGTGGAAGTTTCAGGAGTGCTGTTTGTTCAAATCCCAAGGTGTATGTGGTTTGATTAACAAAAAGGTAAAGGAGATAAAGCTAGATTTAATCCAGTCACGCAAAGAAAACTGTTATTACAATTGGTAACCAGATCCTCTAATGGATTTCCATATGCTGGGGTTTTGAGCAGCCAGTTGTTTCTTCATAGTGAAAGCTGATGCTTGTCAGCCTGCTCTTGCTTAATGCTCTCCTCGTTGCTTTGTCCCAGGTTTGCTTTGCCTTTCTGAAATTCAGTATGCTTTGTCTTGCAACAGGGGAGAATTCATCTGCAGCTCAGCCTGGTAAATTGATGCTCAGAATGGTAGAAGCACAGTAAAAGAAAATACAGCAGAAGCTGGGCTCAAAAAAAAACCAAATGGTAACTGAAATGTCCATAAAGTCAGAGAAACCAAGCCTAGAAAGGACCATTTACTCTCCTATTCTGATTGCTTTACTTATCAGGTCATTAGTTTTCATCTTTCTGTGTTCAGCCTAATAACTTGTATTTAATGTATGCAATGCAACCAAAGCTCCATAAGTGCTGATGCTACATTAATACTGATTTCTAGCCCACAGAATGCATTCAGGAAAAGGAACTTGCCTCTCAAGCGGTACTGCTTTGAGTAAGGAAGGCAGTTTTTGCATTCGCTTGCCATTTGAAATACTTAATGTGTTACTTCTGCTAATGTCTTTGGAAAGTAGATTTTAGCCATGTATTTTAATGTGGGGTTTTGCTGCTCTTTTGTGCTTTGAGTTGTTTCTGATCTCTTACAATCTCAAGAGGATATAATAACTAAAGGACAGCAGGAATACTCTAGTAGCTTAATTAAGCTGTAGCTCTTCCCAGCCAGCAGATCTTCACAGAGGGTGTAGTGATAGGTGGGTTGAGCTTTGTTCAAAGAGCCTGGAAGAGCAGTAATAGAGCAGATGCAAATCCAGAGAGGCGTTTATTGGTATCCTACCCAGTCCATTCAAACATAAGTGACCTTACTAATAATCTGCCTGACTCTGTTTTGCTGAGAGATCACCCTTAATGTTCGATTTGAACAAACCAGCCAACCTTTAAATAGAAAAACCACATTTGAAATAAAAAAAGAAAAAGGTCACAGTGGGCTTTGGTTTTCATTCTTTCACTTCAAGATGCACCACAAGTATTAAGGAGATCCTGGAAGCATGCTGGTTTCTGTAGTGGCACAGCAGTTGGGTGTAAGGGCAGCACTTCCACATACTGTCCAAAAGAACAGGTAAGGATCAGAAGGTCTTTTCTTTGATCACAGTGATGTGGCTGCGGCTTTAGTGGCAGGAGCAATTCAGTGTGTGTTTGGTTCTTGCAGTTTTTTGTCCTAACAGTGCAGCCTGTTTTGCTGAGAACTGTAGGAATGGCCAACCTTCATCAAACATACAGTACCTAAACTCAGCAACCTGAAGGATCCTGTTGAGCTGTGGGTGTATAAGGAACAGGCCAACTTCTTGGCTGTGACATGCTGTAGTTTGAAAGACTAGACCTAAGTCAGTGATGGAAAACATACTGCTTGGAAAGGAAAAAGGAAACAACAGGCAGTACCAAGCAATATAGCTATCAGTCACGAGTATATGCCACTAGAAAATACAGATCAATAAAGATGGGAATGCAAGAAAATCTGGGAGAAGATTTAGGCTGAGAAATGAATCAGCTCAATCATAGAATAAATAGAATAGTATGAAGATGTTACGGTGGGAACTGTAGATGTGTTACTGTTTGGAGAGGGGGAGGAGGAAAAAAGGTGCAAAATTGATTTTGTTTGAAACCTCCCTCATTTTCATTAATGGCAAGATGAAATAGGTAACCAATTTAGACCACACATTTGTAATGGTGATAACAGATTTAAAAAAGCATTGCCTGACATAGAGAGGTGCTCCTCTAACAGGCAAAAACTAACAGCTAAATTTAGTTGCTTCAGCAACTTTAACTTCAGGGACTCCATCCAAATGCACTCAAACATACTGCTGGACTTGTTTGTTTGCCACTGGAAAGGAGCGGTTTTTATGTGCATCTCTAGTGTCTGTGATGCTTCCTTTCTCCCAGGTCAAGTTTTCTTTCTTCTCTTTCATTAACTTGAAGCCAGTGTTTACCTTTCAATAATAGGAAAGATATATCCAGCATTATGGTGGCAATGACATTTCTCTCATCACAAGTCATGATTTATCAAATCAAGTCAAAGACTCGGCACCTAACAATAGGTAACTGAAATATAAAGCCTGAAGTATCTGGGATGCACCTACAGGGGGAAGATCCTGCTGGTTTGGGAAAATTAAGCACCTGAGACAAGATCCAAAACAAACAGGG